>JALPQD010000213.1:3482167-3767358 GCA_023101885.1 Typhlomys cinereus
TGGCCGCGGGGACGGTCCCTGCGCACCGCGTGTGCACGCGGCTTGCAGGTGTGCACGCGGCTTGCAGGTGCACACACGTGGACCAGACACCTGCACACGGAGGCCAGAGACCACTTCTCCATCACGCTGCCTTGCCTCGCTCGGCCCAGAACCTACTGACTTTGCAGGCCGGGGCCTGGCGACCTCCAGAACCAGTTGTCCCAACCGCCCCACGGGCCCCTCTGCCCTTCTTACACGAGTTCAAACTCAGGTCCCACGCTAGCGTGCAAACACTCCCTGAGTGAGTCATCTCCTCACCCCCCCCCCGGGGCCTGGCCTCAAGCTGCTGTGCGGCCGGGGATGGCCTTGAACTTGTGAGCTCCCCTTCCACCTGCGGGACGACTGGCACGCACCCTGCCTGGCTTAGGAGGACCTGGGCACGGAACCCCGGGCTCTGCCATGGCGGGCGAGCACTCGGCACTTAAAGCTTCGACTTCTGCCGTCAGGAAAGCTCTGGAAACACGCCCTGCCGTGGCTGCTGTTCCTTCTACCAGCGTCTACTGAGGGCCTTGGTGTGCTGGGCTCAGGATTCTGAGCGTGGCCTGAGCCCTCGAGCTCTCGGCAGCCTGTTCTGACCCAAACCACCGAAGCAGTCACACGTGCGCGGCCGCCGGCCTCCAAGGCCCGGACCCTCCCTGCTTCGCGTCTCCACGCGCTGCCCACAGGTCGTCCGCCACAGGGAGCTGCCCACGTCTCCAAAGCCCACTGGCCTCTCTGTGGTAGCTGCCGCAGCCGGCACACCCTCAGTGGTCAGCTCAGCCTGGACCCTGGCTCCGCGCCCCCACAGGCTACCAGGCTACCTCCCAGCAGCAGAGCCCACCCACTCCTCCGCCTGCCCGGCCACAGGCGGCCACAGGGCCATCTGATCTCAGCGAAGCTTCAAACTTAATGGCTTTCATGCTGCTTATTTAAAACGCAATGTAATTTTCTTAAACACCCTAGTATTTCCTTTGATAGCTACAAAGCTTCCCCCAATCCCATAAGCATGTTTATTTTTAGGGGAAAGAGCGGCCTGCAGTGGGTCACAGAGACCACAGAGGAGCGAACCCACAGAAAGCAGGCAGGAGATCGGCGCTGGCAGCCGGGAGGCCCTCCTGCTGCCTGGCTCTCCAACCCACCGGGGCGCAGGCGGCCTCGCCCTTTCTGCACCCGCACCTCGGCCTGTGACTTCCCAGCGCCGTGACCCGGAGCCGCCCCAGGCCCCGGGCAAAGACGTGTCTGGGAAGGTCCTGAGCCATCCACACATCCACACATCTCCGGCGGCTCGGAGACCGGTCCAGACATCGCGCCCCGGGTGAGGCCCCAAGACCCGAAGCCTTGGCAGCACCCCATGATCTCTGCTCAGATAAGTGGCCTCAGGCAGCGGCTGCCCACACGGTGGGTGGGGTGCAGCCTTGCCAGTCGGGGCTCCCTGGCAAGGGCGGTGGCACCGGTGGGGGGGCGCGTGCAGAGGTCGGCCGAGCCCGCCAGTGCGGGGCGTCCTCTGGGAGCGCCTATTTTTAGGCCCAAGACTTTCATGTGGCCGAATGATGTAGCGTTTACAAAGCATCAGTAATGCGTTGCAGATGGCCGCCCAGGGGCCAGGCCCTGCTCCACAGACGGGTCAGAGCTACTCGGCGTCCAGGCTGGACTTCCATCACCTGTCCCCCGCTGCCGGACGGCGCGGCTGACCCTACCGCAAATCCCACCCAAGGCCCACCTGGTCGGCAGGCTCTTCGGCCAACACCTATACTGGGTCGGCCCAGGATTCCCGCCCCTTGCAGAGGATGCTGAGACCCACGAGGCCACCACAGCCTACAGCCCTCAAGGGAAACTCACGTGGGGGGAGGGGCAGTGCGCCACCACCGGCTGCCAGGCCAGCTCAGACACACTGGGGTGAAGGGCGCACTGATCGCGTTCATCCGGAGCCCAGCACCCACTGTTTCCTGGGGTCTGGGCCTGCCCACCCCGCCCGGAGTCATCTGGAGGCAGACAGTGTGGGGCCCAGACAGCTCCCCTGCCCTGGGAGAGGGAGCTGGCTGCTTGAATGGGGGTGGGGGGAGGAAGCTTATTTGGCAGCGCGTCTGCTCCTCTGATCTCCGGGGAGTTCTGGCTGCGGAGTCAGGCCGCAGAGGAAAGGTTATGTCACCCGCAGGCTCCAGGCGCAGGGCGCAGCAGCCTGGGCAGCCATCTCCATGGGTGGGACGGCCCAGACCCACGGCCTTCCCAGCACCACCAGGGTCAGGGCCCCCCACCGGCAAGCCAGATACCCTCGGCCCAGGAACCTGAGCCGAGAGAAGCCCCCTATTCCAGGTGGAGCAGAGGGGCACAAACCCTTTGACAAGGATGAACCCGACCAGACAGACCAAGGTGGTGCAGGCCTGTAGCGCTAATAGTGGAGGCTGGGGCAGGAGGGTCCCCAGTTTGAGGCCTGTGTGGAGCACAGGGGGATTCAAGGCCTGTTAACACCTGGACCCCCGACAGTCCCTGGACCCCCAACAGTCCCGGGCAGAAGTGGGGTCGCCGTGAACTGAGCCCAGCCCGGTCTGTGTCGTCAGCTGCGGGTCAGCCAGGGTTCCAACACAAACCTCGTCTCCAAAAGGTGGGGTGGAGGAGGCAGCGCTGCAGACCGCTCGGCGGTGGGGGGGCATGTCTAGTGGGACCTGGGTTCAATCCCCAGTAACTGGAAACAAAACAAAAACCCACCACAACACAGGACAAACCACGTACTGCAGGCAGCTCACGGCTCGACCGACCACGCGGGCCACGCTTTCCTTGTTCTGAGACACAGTCTGCATGTCAGGCTGACCTCAAACCCGGGGACCCGACCCGGGGCTTTGCGTGTTGTGCAAGCACTGTGAGGGAGGGAAGGAGGCGACCAACTGCCTGAAGCAAGCGGCTGCGGACCCCCTAGCTCCAGGGACCTTCTCGGACTCCTGGAACCTCGGAGGCTTGCTGAGCCCAGATGCCGAGGCCCTGAGCAGGCCCGCTCCCTCGAGGGCTCCCGCGGGATGAAATCCCAGCACTGTGGGACAAGGAGTTGTCCTGGGCCTTTGGCCAGCTGGCGGCACCAAAGGCTGGCTGGCATCTTCCGGCCCTTCCCTGGGCCGCTCCAATCCTCCGATCGCCCTGCCCCAGCTGCCGGCGCTGCCTGCCGCGGCTCTCCACGTCCAACACAAACCATCTGTGGTGGGCACCGCCCTGGCCCGCCGGCTGCCCACCCGCCTCTCCCAGGCTCCGGAAGCAGCGGGGCCGGGTGCCAAGGGCACTGTCAAGGCCTCAGCGGCGGCCCTTCCCCAGCCACGCCTCGAAGGCCTCTCGGACCTGCGCCCACCGACGCCCCTCTCCCAGCTGTGCCCCACTCGGGAGCGTGGCCCCCACCTTGCAAAGGCGGCTCAGCAGACAGCTGTCTCTGGTCTCTCTTGCTCCCGGGCCTTGTTATCCAGCTAGCAGAGCCTGGAAATGTCGAGGGGCCTCGCGCGCAGCTCTCTGCCAGCCAGGACTGAGCTCTAAGCAGACAGACAGGGGGACCCTCCCGCCCGTGCCAAGGCAGGCTGAGAACAGAAGGGCTCAAGTGCAGGCCCGAGGGTCCAGCAGACCGTGGCCCCAGCTGAGCTTGAGGGTCGCACAAGCTGGGGACAGACGCACTGCACAAGGGGTCGAAGCCTGCGGGACACCAGACCAGCCAGAGCTGGAGGCGACCATGTCCTCCCACCCAGCTAGGCACTTCATAGGCTGTCTCGGTCCCCACGGAAGGTGGAGCCCTCGCTGCCCTTATTTTCAGATGAGGACGGTGTGAATTCCCCAGGACCACCCAACAGGGAGGGGCAGGCCCAGAAGCAGAGGTGGGTGGGTCTTCCCGGCGGCCGTCTTCCTTCCCTCCTTCCTTCAAGTGGCCTTGGACCAGTCACTTCCCACACAGGTCCCTGTCCCCAGGATCCTCACACTGGACTGCAGGGGGGTGGGGGGGCACACGACACATGGGGATGCTCCCCAACATGCTTCGAACACCTGTTTCCTCCAACGGGCTTTGTTTGTACACAGCGGCAGGAAGCGCAGTCGCAAGGTGAGAGAGGGCGGGACTCGTGGCTCTGGGACCGCAGCAGCCCCCAGGACGCTCGCTCGGAGGCTCAGAAGCCTGTGGCTGGCCCTTCTCTCCCCACCCCAACCCTCCCCCACCCCCCAGGCCCACCCTGAGTGAACCCAATCCCGTTATATGACTTTAGCAGGGAAGGAGGAGGAGGGCCAACGGGCCCTTTACAGCCAAGCTCAACCTGGCTCCTTGCAGGGGCCCCAGATAAGATCCAAGAAGGGGCTCCCTTCGCTCCTCCCCCCAGCAACTGCACCCAGACAGGCGAGCTGGGAGAACACTGGGTCCCGGCGGTCCTGCCGCACCACCGGAGCTCGGTCAGCCTTGGAGCCTGGACTCTGTCCTGCTCTCCGCCTTTCCAGAAGGGTCCCAGGCAGTCCTGCTGCCACAGCCCACCCTCCCTGTGTCCCGGGCAAGGTGGGGCCAGAAGCCCAGCTCCAACCAGGGGTCTGCAAGACTTCTGTAAGTCAGTTTTCCTGCCCCTGATGGGCAACAGTGGGGTGCAGGACACACTCAGAGCTGGCGAACTGCTCAAAGGCATACACCTTCACGGCTGCCGAGGAATGCAGCCCCCAGGAACCTGAAGTCCCCCCCTGCCCACTCCAAACCAGTCCGGTGGAGCTTAGCCACTGAGAAGCTGGGGAGAAGTTCCAGATTCGAAACCTACAGGGAAGCCAAAGTCTTTCTAAATTCTTGGTGCCAGAATTCTCTAGAGATTACGCTCTGGGGAAAATAATCCAAATGGAGCATGGAAAGAAGACAACCTGTGGCCGCACCCCACCAGGCCCTGTAAGCCAGAAGCCCCTGCAGGGAATGAGGGCGGGAAAAGTTGTGCAAATGCCCCGGAGGTCAAGGACAAGAAAGGTCTGAAAACTTTTCTTACCGAGTCTATGTATAAAGGCCATGTGTAAAGGACTTTCTATAGAATAAACCCTTGGGGTGGCGAGAAGCGACTCTTAGGAATATTATGTTGCCTTCTCAGAATCCCCGGGCAGGGCAGGGTGCCAGGTAGAAACCTGGATGCCACGAGCGCCAACCCAACCCCAGGATTCAGAGGCCCAGGTGGCCCAAGAGGAAATCCAGAGGGAGGCCCAAGAGCCACCCTAGCTGCAAGAGAGCCAAGACAGCAAGGGAGAAAGACCAGCCACGGCCAAAGCCACCTCTATGCCACTGCTCTGGGCACTTCTTTGGCAAAGCTGCCAGTCCCCCTTTGGATTCTGGGCAGAAGTTTTGCTAGTCTGCCATCCAGATGAGACACTAGGAGCCGTTAACAGAGAGGCTAGATGAAGTACAGGGCACGGCAACGCCACTGCCTTAGCCGAGGGCTGCCAGGGATAGATAGCAAGTTGACCACAGCCCCGAGGGGCTCTGCTGGCCAGAGGACGATCCCGGAGTGGGTAGTGGAAGTCAAACCTTGAACGAAAAGGCACCATCCACTAAGAAGCCAGAGGAAGAGAACTGCAAGCTACAGAAGCAGGTGCAAAGGTCCCGGATTGTTCTAGGGGCTGGAGAGGTGGCTCAGGGGTTAAGCCTCTGTCTTGCAGGCAGAAGGTCCTGAGTTCGGATCCCAGACCCCACATATAGACGCCGGGCGGAAGCAGGGGCGGCCTGCGCTTCTGGTCCTGGTAGGGCGGAGCCTGTGAATCCTGGGGCAGAGTAAACAAGGAGGAGGTGGAGGCGTCCATGGTGGTTCCTGAATTCGCCTGTGGTTCTACACGCACATACACGCATGCACACACACACGTACATGCGCACAATTGAATAAATAATAATTTTTAAAAAAGAAGGTATGTGGGGCTGGAGAGATGGCTCAGGGGTTGTGACTCTGTCTCACAAGCAGAAGGTTCTGAGTTCGGATCCCAGGTCCCACATAAATCAAAAACAAAATAAAAAAGAAGGTATGTTCTAGATGTAAGCCCTGCCAGGACACCAAGGTGGGTTCCGTGAGAAGCTGGGGACAACCCAGGGCACTGGCGCTGTGGTGAGTGGTTTAGACTTTTTCCCAGGAGCAATGGAAGGCCTGGGTGAGATGTGAGCTGACACAGGCTCTTAAGGACCAATCAGCTGCGAGCCTGGATTGTGAGGGAAAATAGGGGGGAAGACGGGGGGAGGGGCTGGAGGAGGCAGCTGCTACCACCTGGACGAGACTTAACACTGGGGTGGGCATGGGGGGTCACAACAAAGCAGAGGACCGCAAGGTCTGGGATGAATGTGGACAAAGGCCCAGGTACGTGCTGGTCCTTCTTCGTCTTCCTCCATGGTACCATCTGCGGCTTGACACGCTGCCTGCCGAGCCCCACTCATTCTCCAGGCTTGGGTCAGTGCCAAGGGTCACCCGTGGCCCCCTCCAGGCCTTGACGGCTGGTCACTCCCAGAGATGCCCCCTGCCTACGGCCGTGTGACTGAGGACGTGCGCAGGCCAATGCCAGCCTGACTTCAGCGGGCTTCTCTCCACTCTGGACCGGTGCCCGGCCCCCACTGACCTTCTTGAGGAAGCCCCCGGCGGCCCCTCTCTGAGCCCAATGGTGCGGCCACCCGCCAGGGGCCCTGCAGCACCACGCTTCCTGCTCTGCTCCTTGGAGGCCCGGTCTGACCCTTGCACTCGGCGCCTCCCCCCCCCCCCCCGGGGGCCCAGAGAGGAGCCCAGGGGCTTGGGACCCTTAGTTCCCCTGCGACCTCCTGGGTTTGGTATCTGAACAGCAGTGAACGTCGGGGACAGGGAGACATTGCTGGTGCCTTGGGCAGAAGCCTCAGCTTCTCTCTCTCTCTCTCTCTCCCCCAAAGCTGAGAGGTAATTCACGTGCCATGAAATACTCATGCAAATGTACGATTCAGTGGCTTTCAGGCAAACTGTCAGGTTGTACAGCCACCACTATCTAATTCCAGAAGGTATCCAGCACCCCAAAAAGAAAGTCCAAACCCACACTCACCTCCCATTCCCTTACCCTCGGGCCCTGGCAGCCGCTCAGTGGCTCTGTCTCTGGGGATTTGTCTGCCTGGACACCTCATCTGGACAGCAAAGGGGGCCCCGGAGCCTCGAAGCCTAGTTCTTTTGGGCAGAACCAGAACTACAGTCCTGCAAATGAACCTACTGGCCGAAGGAACCACGTCTAACCATCCCGAAGCCCTCACCCCAAGTCCAGCCTAGCATCAGCCCCTACCCTCCCTCCCACGTCCCATCCCGCCCCAGCAGAGCAAGCAAGACAGAAACAACCAATGGCCACTCTCCATGGTAAGTCTACAGACGCCTGACAAAGGCGTCAGAGAAGAGACTTTGGCCAACCCCCCCCCAAAGAACGCTTAAGAGAAGCCTAATACCGCCCCTCTCAAGTCACTTGGAAGGACAGGAAAAAATCTCTCTCTCTCCCATGGCAGAGTTGGGCATTCTCTCACCCTGTTCCTGGCAAGGCTGGAGTTGCCCACAGAGGCCTCCAGTGCGACAGTCACGTGGGCAGAGAAGGTTCCTGAAGCGGCTTTCCCTGCTCTTAGGGAGGTCTACAGCCTCTTGCATACTGTTGTCTTTCGGGTGCCCTCAGAGACGGCTGCCAAAGGGCCGAGAGGAAGCCGCCACCTGAGACCACGCTGAGGGAGGCTTGGGAAGGGGCCAACTCTGGAGAAAGTCCTCCCGCTGCTCTTTCTGGGGTCCCAAGGTAGGTAACTCCCGACCTGCCGTGAGAGGGTTTTCCTGTAACAGGGTTCTCGAGTCAGGTAACGAATGTGCTCCCAAAACGTGACGCTGATCATACTCGCTTTGCAAAAAATACAACTACCCTTGAGATAGCCTCACAACCCCCCAGCCCCCCCATGTGATGGGAGCTGCGGCTTTTAGGTGCCATGTGCGGTAACCTCCGGGTCTGCTGAAAAAGAGGCGCTCTGTGGTCTCGTACTTCTCTCCTTCCGCCCTGTCTCCAGCCCCCGAGCCAAGGTCATGTGGGCAGGAACATCAAATCTGTCTTCTTCCTTTCGGGTACCCCAGGGGTCGGCAGGGGAGGCAGCAGCCAGAGGAGGGTGTGATACAGGGTCATGTGGCCGGTATAGCCTCAGAGGAACCCCGAAGCTGAAATGTACACAAGCCCTAGCTGGGCAAGCAGGAGGGAGGGTGCTAAGGGCATCCCCCTACTCTCTGGGGACGGCTGAGCCGCATCAAACGCACTCAGGCAGAACGAGGCCCTCGCCGTTCGGAACATCTCCTGTCTCCCACCAGGCTGTGGAATGCTGGGATCACAGGTCTGTGTGCCCCGCGACCCCTGGTTAGTCAGTGGTAGGGTTTGAACCCAGGACCCGTGGTAAGCTGGACCAGCATTCTAACCACTGAGCAGCAATGTCTGCCAGTGGTTTGAAAATGGTGGGTTAAATGGCTTTACGCTTTTTAGAGGTCTCTCGGGCACGCAGTAGCATCTGGTGAGTGTTGCCAGCACGCCACCCACTCATTTACCAAAGAAACCTCATATGCCAGGCCACCTCTGAGCAGCAAACCAGGCGGACGGACCACAGGGCCGACACCCAGTGAGAGAAGGGGGTTCAGAATGCCGGGGGTCCTTCTGCTAAAGCAGCCCTGCTCTCAGGGAACCGCCGGCAATGCCTGCTTCTAGACACAGCCTACATGACAGGCGCGCGCGCACACACACACACACACACACACCAGGCTTGAGTGGGGAGCAGTTCTCAAGCTTCTTCCTCCATCTTGCTCTGAAGTCGCCTCTGTGTGACCCAGACCACCAGCCTCCAGGAGCAGGCGCACAGCCGCATCCAGCCCTCACCCACCTGAACCCCAAGCTTTCTGCTCTCCGCCCCTGCAACCGAGAGCCACCGTCTGGGATCCTTGTGCATCTGAGCTGCGCCCAAACACTCAGACGGGCTTCTCACCCTCTCCCTGGGCCAGCGACCTGGATTGCGGATGATCACAAACATCTTAAATCGTCTAATTTGTGGAGCTGGCGCCTCACCTACACCCCTGGTCGGTAGCTCTTCTCTCAAAACCTTTCTAATGCGTAGCCAAACCTGCATGCTCAGAACCTACACATCTGGTGCCGCTACACTCATGTCAACAAAGACCCAGGAGAGCGAACATGTGTGTCTCTCGCACGGCCAAGACACACGAACTCAACAGGTCCTCTGCTGGTCCTCCCAATCTGGGGGTCCCTTGGTTCTCTGCAGAGAGAGAGTAAGCTTCCTACCTGCAGTTGCTCTCATACTCTTAAGTAAATCGCAGGGGCGAAGAGCATGATCTCAGCACAGAAAAGTTTCCAGAAGATTCCACCCGGGCATGCTCCCACCCCAAGACAGACCTGTAATCTCACACCTGCTCCGGAGCAAGTTTGGAAGACAAAGGCCGACAGCCTGAGGGCAGAGGGGGTGCCCCGGTGCCCCTCCTTCCTCCAGCACTGTCCTCTTTTTGGGACAGATCCCACTGGGTGTGTATGGGAAAAATTCTCTACCTTCCATGTTCCCGGCCGAAGTCACGTTGCCTAAGCTCGGCCCATGGTCCAGGAGGCAGCAAGCTTTAGCTCTGCGGGGGCATTGGGGGTGGCCACTTACCAGCGGGGGTTGCGGCTGGGGGTGCTGCCCGGTTCCGGCGGCGGGTGGGTAGTGCATGAGCAGGTTAAAGGCAGAGTAGACCGTCTCTTTGTACATGCCGCCGGCACACTCGGGGGCCTTCAGGCCTGGAAAAACCACAGCTGGGTCAGCCACCAGCTCGCGCAGCTGCTGCTAGGGCCCGGGGCTGGGAGAAGAAACGCCGCCAAGGGATCCCCTTCGAGTTCGTGACTCGCTAGGGCCCGGGTTGGAGGGGGTCTGCAGAGCCAAGTTCTGGAGGGAGGACCCGAGAGCCAGGTCTCCTCTGGGCTCCCCGCCAGGACCTGCCGCCAGAGACCCCGGGCCAAGTCTTGCTCCTCCAGGCCGAGATTGATCAGTCAGTCACCTGGGCTGCGGGGTGCTGAAGACGCCAGGGGTCTGTTTACTCCTATAAAGGTCAGGGCACCGGAAGTGACTCGAGCTCGGCGGCGCCCGGGAAACCCGCCCCCCACTCCCCCTGCCCGGGTCCCACCGCCTCCCCGAGCTGCAGGGGGAGGAGGGGGGCAGTGCCTGGGTTCCCTCCCTTTCCCACGGAGGCCCGGGGCTCCGGCCGCGCGGGACTCACCGTCCTCCAGAGACTCTGGAAGTTTGTCCGGGAAAAGTCTCTGCGAAGTGTGCTCGCGCCCCAGAGCCTGCGGGGAGAAGCGGCGGGGCCGTGAGGGGGCGGAGAGGATGCGGGGCTGGGGGGGCGGCTCAGAGGGATGGGGGGACCCCGGGAACCAAGGGGAGGGTCGAGCGAGGCGCGGCGACCCCGGGGGAGCAGCGGGCGCGGGCCGGGCTCACCTCGGGGCCGACCTCGGCCTCTCCGTGGAGCCGGCCGCGGAGCCCCGGGGCCCCCGCGCCTGCGGCCGCGCCCTCGGACTCGTTCACGAGCGACGACTTGAGCTCGGCCAGGTCCCGCTCGGGGCCCGCCGCGCTGTCCCGGCTCTTGTCGTCCTGCTCCTCGCCCTCGTCCTGGAAGGCCAGCAGCTCGTCGGGCGCGCCCAGGTCGTCGCCGCCGCCCGCGCCGCCCCCGCCCGAGTCCAGCTGCGGCATGGTGCGCTCGGCCGGCCGCGGCGCGGGGCGCCGGCGGTGCGGGGCGCGGAACCGGCCCGAGGGGCGGCGAGCCCAGAGTCCGGAGCTCCGAGCCCGGATCGCGGCGGGCGGAGCGCGGGCTGACTCCGCCTGAGCGGCCGGTGGGCGCGGGGCGAGGGCGCCGGGGCACGGGCGCTCCGGGAGCTGGCGGGTCGGAACATCAAAGGCGCCGCCGGCCCGAGCGCCGGGGGCGGGGCGGGCACCCCGGGGGCGGGCCCGGCGAGGGGGCGGGCCCGGATCGCTCCGGCCACGCCCCTTGCTCTCCCGGGAGAGACCCGGGCGCGCCCACTTGGGCACAGTCTTAAAGGGCTCGCTCTCCTCCCGCGAACGCCCCCATCCTGAAGACGTCATCCTTCTCTTGACCTCGCTTCCTTGGCTACAAAATACCCCCAACTTGCGCCCAAGTTTCTATTCCAGCTGCGGAGAATGCTGGTTCCCTCGACCTTGGGACTTGGGGGTGCTGTGGAATCCCAGCCTTGGCATGAACTGCGGGCGGGGCTTGCAGTTCCTAGGACGTGGGGGGGCTGAGGGATGGACTCAGAGCCCCCCTCGTCCCTCCGAGGAAGGGTTCTTTCTCTGCCCCATCCTCCATTCCTATGCCAATCAGGGACCTCCGTCCAGGCCTGTAGCTGCACTCATACCTATATCACCCGTGTATGCCAAGCTCCTTACCCAAGTGCCAGCTCCTAGGCCCAAATGCAGAAGAGGAGGAAGGCCTCTCCTCTGTGCGGAGATGCAACCACTCCCCCCACTACAACTTCGCCAACTAAGTTCTTGGCCTAGAACCTGCTGCCCAGGTGCCGAGACTTCGTGTAGCCACGTGGCCTTGGGATTCGGCCGGGGGCTCTTAGGCCAACAGCAGTTCAGCTCCGGAAAGTTGCATTCGGAGCCCACCGCCTACCGTGTGGTCTCTCTAGGCATCGGGCACACCACACGTGTAAACTTCCAAGCACTGACTAGCTCTTTGGATGGCAAAGCGGTAGCCCCAAACAGCCCCCCACCAATGGGTTTTAGAGTTGGATTCAGGGGAGACCTTTCCATTCTTCCAAGAGCAACTGCAACCGATGCGGGCCGTAGAGGGTGGGGGGAGAGAAGGTGTATCTGGAGGAGAAGGGTGCTGGCCCCTCCTCTTCACCTCAAGGCCCTGCAGGACCCCGGCAGCGGGGCAAAGCCGGAAGACCGCGCCGCGCCGCCCCTCGGGGTCCGGCCCCAGCCTCGCCGTCTGCGGATCAAAGGGCCAGGGCCGCGCGTCCAGATCCTATCTGCCAAGGCCTCGGCGGGGCTTCCGAGTCCCCCATCTCCGGGCCTGAGTGCCTGCTTTTCTTTCCTTCCCCGGGAGGGCTGGAACGCCTGGGTGCTACTGCCCAGCTGGGTCGTGGAGAGGCTCTGCGGGCCTGCCCTTCGCCTCTCCTGTCGTCTCCGCAGGTGTCGGCCTGGTAGACCCCATTCCTTTGAGGTTGGGGGGAAGGGCAAGGCCTCCAATCAAAGGAACCTGAGAGGGAAGGAGCAGCGATAGAAGAAGGTGGGATTGAAGTCCCGAGGTTGCAGGTCTGGCTTTGGAACGAACCCCTCTGAGAAAGTGGAACTGGAATGGAGATCTTTCCAAACCAAGGCTCCCAGGGGCCTCTTGTGTTTATGGGTAACTCCAGCTTAAAAGCAGCATACCCCCCACCCACCAAGGCAGGCTGGCCACCGCAGCCCAGCGGGCACCCCTGGGGGTACAAGTTTACTCCATCCATGAGAAAAGAAGAGAAGACAGGATGAGGGAAGTGTGATTTCTTTTCTCTCAATAAAAGCTTTTTTACCCCCAGCTAGTTTTCCCCTTTCATCAAACAGTTTTATTGTGTGGAAATGGTCATCCTTATTCAAAGGATGGTGAGAAGACAATTTTTATATGCCCTTATTTGGCGAAGGAAAATACACACTGTTTTTCTTTCCTTGATCTAGTCTCTCTCCCACCCACCCCCAGATGTCTTTGGACCAAGTTTTACAGAGCTGTGAAATCCCTCAAGCCCGGGATCACTCTCTGAGCGGCCTCTGACTAGGGTGAGCAGTCTGAGGAAGAGGAGGAGAGAGGCTAGAAGGGAGGAGGGGCGTGGAGGAGGGAGTCTCTGCTTCCATGGCCACACCTGAGCTGTGCGCCACACAGATGGGCACAGTGGCCTGGTCACCATGGTTCTCGGGGAGATAAATTTCATCTGGACTTGCAAGGCCCAGGAGCGCTTGAAGAGCTAGCTACCAAGGAACAAGAACTTACAAAGCAGGTGCAAGCTGGGCACAGTGGTGCCTGTAATCTCCACAGCCCAGGGCCGAGACTGAAGCCGAACTAGGAGGATCTTGAGTTCAAGGCCAGCCTGGGCTACAGAGTGAGACTCCATGAGGAAGAAAATAGGGAGCAGTTACACCCCCCAGAAGACTCCCAGCACTAGTTCCATCGTCACCATGCAGCTAGTGACCCTTAGGAGCTTCAGACGGATCCTTTCATTCAGTCACCGCCCTGACCCTGGGACATAGAGACGACAGTTGTCCCTGTTTTATGAATGTGGAAACTAAAGCTCAGAGAGGTTATGAGTCACCCAAGGTCTCACAGCTTCAAAGTGAGGGCCCTGGCCTTCCACTCCCCTGGTGGTCAGACTCCAAAGCTCGCAGACAACTGATGCTCTGCACTTTTTCCAGCATGCCCTGGGGTCCCTATGGGGCCATGGCGAACACGTGCAGAGGAATAAGCTGTCACTAATAAAGAATTCCCGTTGTCCGGGGGACACTTGTTGCTTCGGAGAACACAAAGACTAGAGAGTCTCCCAGGCTGGTCAGCCTCTGGTGGTCTTGCTTTTAGATGCTCTCCTTCCAAAGCTGTGTCATCTCTTGGGACCTGTCGGAAGCTTCCTGTGCCAGTCACTCCCATAGGCCCAGGAATCCCACGATCAGCAATGGGTGCGCCCCCAGAAGTCCTTAGGGAGGCTTAAGGGTTCTGTATGCATCCAGTCAGACCACAGGTGGAGACTGAAAGAGACTTGTCTTTTCATCTGTAGAGGTCAAAAGATGACATCGGGAATCATCCTGGATTGTTCTACCTCCTTATTGCTTTGCTGGGGAGAAGGGGGTCTCCCAGGCTCCGCCTTCCAGAGCTATAACTATAAGCTGCTGAAATTTCTGCCTTGCATTTTTACATGGGATCTAGGGATCCGAACTCGGGTCCTCTTGCTTGTGAGGCAAAGACTTTATAACCACTGAACTATCTGTCCAGCCCAAGGACTTGTCTTCAGGCAAATGAACTGGGGGAATCCAACCGTCCTCAGATACTAGACCAAGGTAGGACCCTCAAAGCTTGACAGTCTGAGCAATGGTTGTTCCAACATTCAAGGTGCCCCTCGCCCCTGTAAGACTTCAGGCCATCTCTCTGAGTGGACCGTGTCCACGTGGACCCCCTATCCCGTGCTGCTGGAGGGAGAGGCAGGCTGGACATTGACTGGCTCCTAGTAAAGAACTTAGCACAACGCCTGGCGCATCCCAGGGGCCCTAATAAATGGGCGCTCTTGAGCTCAATATTTTTCGGAAGTTGTTAGGCTAATTGGCTCTTCATGTAATGTCATGTAAATCGTCCGAATGTTCTCAGGGCCTGAGCTCACTTAATCATAGCTAAAGCCGAAAACATACGTTTCCTTTCAAGTGCCTTTAGCATGAAAGGCCCGCCTGAACCCTCTGACCTTTCCACACAGGGAAATCCTTGAAATGTGGCATTTCCAGAAAATAACTCAAAGGAGCCCCAGATGGATTTAGAAAATTACAGCAGGGAGAGAGGCCACCCCCCAACCCCCGAGAGCGGCGCACGCGGCCGGCTTCCTGCCTGGGAGTCTGTTGGGACCTGCCAAGAGCCGCCTGGCGGGGTCCGGGCTTCCCCATGGGCAACTTCGCAAGGCAGAACCCGGTCATTGTCCTGGGCAGACGGTGGATCATTCCTGAAAGCATGTTTCTCTCTGGAAGCTGTGTAGTTGCACTGTGCGTGTGTGTGTGTGTGTGTGTGTGTGTGTGTGTGTGTGTAAAGGTGGATTCTAACACACAGCAGCAAAGGTGCACAATGACTGTGACACAGCTGCCTGGAAACAGAGCATCAGTATTGGGGGGCATTTCTTCTTTCATAGTGAAGGAAGAGGGGCTCGGGGGACGTAGCTCAGTTGGAAGAATACTTTGTGTAGCAGGCACAAAAATTGGGTTTAACCCCCAAGCACCACGCCAGCTGGATGTGGTGCGTCTATGTGTAATACCAATGCTGGGGGGGGGAGTCTAACCTAAATGGTGAGGTGTAGGCCACCGCGAGACCCCCCTCTCAAAGGAGGCGGACAGTCTTTCTGAGGATGACACCTGAGGGTGTCCTCTGCCACCCCATGTGCATATGGGCGTGCACGCACACGAGTGCACACTTGCTTGAGACCAGTCTGGGGTATATGAGACCCTCTGTCAAAAAAATAAAATGAAATGAAATAAAAATGGAGGAAGAAGAAGAGGAAAGAAACATGGCTACAGCGGAACACACCTGTCATTCCAGCACTGGGGAGGTTGAGACCAGGGCCAGCCTGAGCTACACAGCCAGTTGAAGGTTAGCCCAGATGACCTAGCAAGACTATCTCCAAAAAGCAAAAAGCAAAAAACAAGAAAAAAAAAAAAAAAGCGAGGCTGGGAATCCATGCTAGCCTAGTGACAGGACAACTGTCGCCCATTCCTGAGCTGAGGTCCTACGTTTAAACCCCAGTAAGGGGGAGGAGGAGGGATAATAATCCTCAGTATGTTCTGTCCTCTTGGATTTTTGCATAGTGCTAAGAACTATTATCAAAATCAAAAGTTATTGTGTTCTAATGAAACCCCAAGGAGGTCTGGCTGCGGCGCGGGGATTGAGATGAGATCACCCCCCCCAGCTGCAGAGATTGGTGACCACAGGCTAAATCCCACACTAGGCCCCGGTGAGTGACGTCATCTCATTCATCTGTATGTTTGAAATAAAACCGTGCCGTACAGCGTGCCCTCTTGCAGAAGATACCCGGTCACTCAGGGGTCCCCAAAGCCACCAGGGGCTCCTGCCAGGCCGTGCAGGTGACAAGGAGGAGGAGGAAGAGGAGGCCATAGGACCTGCTTCAGGTCAGGTGGTAGTAGCCTGTGTTATGGTGAACTTTGACCCCACGGGTCTCGGTGGTCCAGTGGATCTTGGGGAAGAACCGATTTTCTCCTGAGCTTTGTCCACAACTGCACCTGTGCAAGTCCCGTTCAAAAAGTCCCCCACCTTTCTACAAGTGATGTTCCTCTCCAAACCACCAGCTCCCCTTGTTCTAGAGCAGCCCCTCTCCCGAGGACCACCTCTACCATCACGCAAGGGGGCTCAAGAATTTACTAGGCACACTTTTAAAAAATATTTGTTTGTTTGTTTATTTGAGCGAGAGAGCGAGGGCACACTTTTAAAAAATATTTGTTTATTTGTTTATTTGAGCGAGAGAGCGAGTGCATGCATGCATGGCGGGGTGCATGTGCAGAGGTCAGAGGTCAACTCTCAGAAGTCAGTTCTCTCCTTCCACCGTGTGGGCTTAAGGGTCCGATTCCGATTGCTGGGTTTACAAACAGATGCTTTAGCTGCCCCAAGAGTGCACTTTTGAAAATTTAATTTATTATTGGGGTTGGCGAGGTCAGAGGACGACGTGTGGGAATTTGTTCTCTCCGTCTAACTTGAGCTCCAGGAATTGAACTCAGATCCCAGGCTGTGTGGCAGCTCCTTTCCTGCTGAGCCAGCGCGCTTCTAACCCTTAGTGTTAGCTGTCCCCCAATCCGGGCGCAGGACTGTGGGGGCCACAGGAAGAGGAGAGGCCTGTACAGCAGGTAAAGACTCTGAGAAGTCCTGACTGAGACGAGCCCCTGAGTTTCCATTAGCCATGTACCTCCCAAATACGGCAGCCTTCAGAGTCTTCTGGGCGGTGCTGCTGCCCTGGGTTTCGGGGAGCAGAAAGGTACGTGCCTTACCAAGACATACATGAGCCGGCAGGATGCCTCAGTGGGCAAAGGTGGTTGCTGACAAGTCCGAAGACCTGAGTTCGATCCCCGGGTCTCACAAGATCTAACAAGGGAACCAACTCAAAACATACAGGGGCGCTGAGGGAGGCTTCCAACTGCTGCCCGACATGGCTGGAAGCAGAGCAGCTGGACCCAAGTATGCTCAACGCCCCCCTCCCCAGCCTTCCTGCTGTCCTCCTGGATAGGTGGCCTCTCAGATTGGGCAACTTGGTATTCATTCATTTCCTCACTCATTCATTCACTTGAGAGAGACGAGCACACACGTGTACCCTGTGGGCTTCAGGGCTCGAACTGCGGTCACCAGGTTTGCGAGCAGGGGCCTTACCGCTGAGCCATCTTCTCTCCCCTTCCGTCTGTGTCTTTGCTAAGTGTTCACACGAACCGTGCAGCCGAGCCGTCTAATAAATGCTTCCCACCCAGAGCACGGAGTCAACGTCTAGTGTGGTTCAAGGCCAGCCTGAGTTTGTGTGGTAAATCCAAGGGCAGCTCTAGACTACAGGGCGAGTCCTTGTCTCACAAAGGAAACACGGTACCATCTAGATGGGTAAAGATGTTCTTATACAAACCCAATGACCTGCATTCTGTCCCTGAATTCACAGTGGAGTGAGAGAACCAATTCCTACAGTTGTTCTTTGACTTCACAAGCACACCACTGACAAAGTATGCATGTATACGCACGGCACAGGCACACACAAATAACAATGCTGGTTAAACCTGACAATTGTCCATCTCGGTGTGTCCATCTCTGGGCGCACTTGTAAAGAATTAGTAGTTAAACCCTGAACAAATCTGAAGGAGATTGTCTACTTGATGAGGGCTGTTTGCCTGCGCGGGTGGATAAGATGGGGGGATAAGATGGGGGAGGGAGTTGCATTCTTCAGACCACTTTGGCAGCCTCGCTGCCCCTCAGCAGTTCTGTGGATACGGCGTGGTCAGTTCCCTCAGCTCCTAACGTTGGTGCCAGCTCTCCTGTCAAACTGGACTGAGAATTGTAGCCGGACAATCTTAAGTCAGAATAAAACCCTTTGTTCCCATAAGCCATTTGGTCATGAATTTACCAGCAACAAGGCAGACACGCTGCTACATAATTCGCTCCCCACAAAGTGGGATATTGCTGATAAATTTGGCTCTGTGGTCTTTGTGGATTTTGAACATTGTCGTTAGAGAAATTTAGAGATGTTTGAAGATAATGAGACGGCACGTAAGCCATTGAGCGGAGCTCGGCGAGTTGTTTTGGAAGCTAGTGGTGCTGAGAAAAGCTGCGGATTGTTTGGCCCCAGGCTGTGATGAAGGGAGGAAGACTCTGGTGAAGATGACGGACTGGTTTGTTTGGCAGAAGAGTCCTGTATTAGCACCTTGAGGTTTTGGATGAGGACAGATGGGCAGACAGACAGACAGACAGAGCAGCTGCGGCTATTGGAAAGATTAACCTCATCATGTTTATTCTGCGCTGAAGCATTTGACTTGCTTTGATTTGATAGAATCTTGACTTTAAGAGATTTTGGACTTTTAAAATGTTGGAACTGAACTATTAATGACTGAACATTTTAAAACTGAATTATGAGAATTTTAAAAATTTTGTTCACTTATTCATTCATTTAGTGTCTGTGTGAATGTGTGTGTGTGTATATGTGTGTGCGTGTGTGTCAGAGAGTACATGTGTTCCTGTGGAGAACCAAGGGTGACTTCTGGAATCATCCTGAATTGCTTCTACCTCCTCCTTTCTTCCCTCTGGGATTTCACAGGCTCTGCCCACCAGGGCCAGAAGTGCAGGCCACCACCATTTTTCCACCTGGTGTTTTTATGTACGTGGGACCTGGGATCTAAACTTAGGACCTTCTGCTTGCGAGGCAGGGTCTTAACCCCTGAGCCATCTCTCCAGCCCAGTTTTTTACATCATAATATACCTGTTTTAATACCTTTGAGGACAAGGTCAAAAGTTTAAACGTGCTGTGCTTCTGCGTCAAGTTGACAAGGGATGGTGTGTGACAGGCAGCTACAGGTGCCAGGCTGGCGATTGCAGGCTCGAGCTCGGGACACACTTGTAAAGAATTAGTCGTTGCGTTAATCCCGAGCAACGTGAGGAGGTTGCATAATTGATGAAGGGAGATTCAGCCCTTGGTGGGTGGGGCGTTTTCCCGGGCAGGTGGGTAAATGGAAGGAGTTGGCATGCTTTGTCGTACTTGGACTGACATGCTGTCTGGCAACTGAGGTTTGTCCCTCTCTCCGAAATCCTGTGGCTATGGTGTGCCCAGTTCCCTCGACTGGGGGTGTTGGCGTGAGCTTCCCCGATAAACTGGATTGAGAATTGTAACTGGACAATCTTTTTTTAATTTTTTTATTATGTATTCAATTGTGCATGCATGCGTGTGTATGCATGTGTGTGTGTGTGTGTGTGTGTGTGTGTGTGTGTATGTGTGTGTATGTATGTGTGTGTGTGTGTGTGTGTGTGTGTGTGTGTGTAGAACCACGGACGAATTCGGGAACCACCATGGACGCCTCCACCTCCTCCTCGTTTACTCTGTCCCAGGATTCACAGGCTCCGCCCTACCAGGACCAGAAACGCAGGCCGCCCCCGCTTCTGCCTGGCGTCTATACGTGGGGTCTAGGATCTGAACTCAGGACCTTCTGCCTGCAAGGCGGAGGCTTAACCCCTGAGCCACCTCTCCAGCTCCCATAACTGGACAATCTTAAACCAGAATAAAACTCCTTGTTCCTATGAGCCGTTTAGTAGTGAATTTATCACCAACATTCAGACAAAGTGCTGGACACAGTAATAATAATGAAATAAAATTCAAGGAAAGAAAAAGGGAGGGAAAGGTTTGGGATGTGGCTCAGCGGGTAGAGAGTTTGCCTAACATGCAGGAGGGCACGGATTGCATTCCCAGAACCATAACCCTGACGTGGCGGCGCACGCCTGTACTCCCAGCACTTTGAGGCGATAGCAGGAGGATCAGGTGGTCTGGACCATCCTTGGCTACATAGAAGGGTTTCTGGCTAGCCTGGGCTACATGAGAACCTGTCTCAAAACAAAAGAAAAAGAGAGAGCTGAGCTAGAAGCTCCTGGCTGCTGCTCAGCCTGGCATGAACTCCGTCTTCGCTCCTGTTCATTATGGCCAAGCCACCTACATCTTGGAACCTTCTTCTCTTACCTATTAAGGGGCATGATGAAGGGCACTTGTCAGTAAGAGCCGGAAGAATGAGTGAGCTCTCCGTCCCTGTACTGGGCAGACATTACCACTGTTCCCAATCGCATGGCCGAGCCCCATGCCCACCTGCACTGGCTGGGCATCTGTCCCACCAGCCTGCAATGCCCCCGTCATGAGTGGAGAGTGGGGACCAGGGTTGGCTGGAGGGTGTGTGTGTAAATGAACCCTGCGTTCCCCAGCCAGACAGAGGCATCCGCCGAGTTCCGTCTGCCTGGAGTTGGTCATGCTTCTCGCCCTGAGGGCACAGACAGGGCTAATGGCAAGGAAATTAGCTGAGGGATTCCATCTGGGGACGCGCTGGACCAGTCAGAGCCGGCTGACCATGGCCGCCCAGTGAGTTCTCTGCTCCCAGAGGCCTGGGCTCCCCCAAGCTGCTGCCCTGGGCTACTCACCTTCTGAGTGACCCCTCTGAGGCCAATGGTGGTCCCTGCTGCTTTCCTGGTGACTCTGTCCTGCCTTGCGTCCCCCACTCCACCCCCAAGCCCCGGGGCAGGTATCTGACTCCTGGGAAGAGTGTCCCGCTCCACGTGGGGTCTGGGGGCTGGAAGAGGCTGGTCAGGGGCGGCGACGGCAAGAGAGTTCAATGAAACGATCAAAGCCACCTTTTGGGGAAGAACCAACGAAGCTGGGTTCTTTTGGAAAGACGGCTTGGTGTAGGGCTGGCAGCGCGAAGTCCCGGCCTGTCCCTGCAGCCGGGCGCTGCCCTCTGACCTCTGCGTGGGACCTTCCTCGCTTGCTTCAGTTGGTTCAGAAGCCAGGCGTGGGGGGAGGGGACGAGGAGAGCCGGCGACTGAGTTTTGGCTTCTCGTTGGGTCGGTTGCTCGGGACTTCGCGTGGACCCCCAGCCCCTCTGGACCGTCCGCTTTGCCGTGACGGAGCGACCATCCTGCCTGACTCTGGGATGGTTGTTGTGGGAACGAAGGGGGCCGGCGTTTGTGACCTAGTCGCACGTTCACTAAATACGTAGAAATCAATCGTCCAGCTCAGCGGTGCCCTGCGCAGGTCTCAGGGGAACATGGGGTTCTCACCTGGAGTCCCAACCTGCTCCCAGTGGGCCCGAGAGGGGTGACCCCGATGCTGTAGCGTCTTGGCGAGGTGCCCACCTTGACCAGACATTCTCCCGATGCCCCTTGCCAAGTGCCGCAGGTGTTCTAAGTTTCTGTGGCACCGATGACTAAAGCCAGGGCTTTACCCTCCATGTGGGCAGCACTACCGGCTGCCAAGCTACCTCCCCACCCCCGGGGATAGTTTTTCAGGTTCTAAGTTTCTTCCACACCTCGACCCAGACCTTCCCTCAACTCTGCCCACATCTCACCGTGCTTCAGCTGCCTTTAGCCGGGAGCTCGGGTGGACGGCAGAGAGTAAATGAGACCCCCCCCCCATGACTCTTGATTCATTGTGGCTGAAATCCCCCTGCTGAAATCCACAGCCCCTGTGGTCCTGGCTGGGGTTTTCCTAGCTGCGGTGGGCTGGGCCTCAGCGACCTCCTATCAGGGTTACCTGCTGAGTTTCAGGGGTGCAGCTGGAAGGGGCATCTGTCCCAGCCCCTCCCCTGCAGGGATAGTGAGGTGGGCACTGCCCGGGGGGGGGGGGCGCTGCTCTCCTGCTGTGAGAACAAGACCCGGGCCTTCAGGGGAAAGCCCTCGATTCCCAGGGCTCCTGTGTGAGGCGCACTCACAGAGCTCAGGTCTCCCCAGTGGCCTTTCCTTCGCACCCTCAGAAAGTCCCAACGGGCCCCAGGTACTGGCTCCCAGGCTGGCTGGAAGCTGCGCCCAGAAGGCGGGGCCAGGGTAAGGGGCCCATCTTGTCACCTGGACTGTCCCAGCACAAGGAGAACAGGAAGTTGGAAGATCACACCGCACAGGGGACTCAGGAGACTCCGTGAGAACTGCCAAGACTGGGGAGAGGGGGAGGGGGGCTGACGGAGGACATGGGAGGGGGAGGGGCACTAGGTGGGAACAGGGCAGGCAGCTGTGGGAACCAGAGGCTGAGGGTGACCTGCCTATTCCTGGAGCCAGTCCTGAGCACCAAGAAAGACGTCTAGAAGTCAGACACTTGGGAAGCTCGATAGGACCCCTAGACATGTGCCCCCAACCCGCAGCTACAAACATGGGAAGGTTTGAGACTCTAGAGCCCAGATTGGCCTGAACTCATCGTGTAACCCAGGCTGGTCTCAAACTGCTGGCAAGTCTCCTGCCTCGGCCTCCCTGAGTCATGGTCTCTGTCTCCTTCTGTCTTTCTCTCTTTCTGTCTCTTCCTCTCTTTCTGTCTCTCTCTCTCTCTCTTCCTCCCTCCCTCCCTCCTCTCTCAACAGGATCTTTAAGTAGCCCAGGCTGGCCTCAACCTCACACCAATCGTGCCGCCAGCACCCCCACCCCCACCTTCGAGCGCCGGCACAGCAGGCAGGAGCTGCTGTGATAGACCCAGAAGCCTGGAAACATCCCTTCCCTAAAGCAAGCAAATCCAAAGCCTGTAGTGTCGATGCTGAGCAAAACTTGGAGTATTTATGCTAGGGTGGGGGGGCATTTGCACTAGTAAGTGATCCTCGTTCACACCCCTCCCTGGCATGTGTCGATCTGGGGGTCCGTTCAGCAGCCCCTCCGCTGTGCAGCTGATGCGAAGGATCCAGGTCCCGAGCTGCAGGGGCTGTGCGCCGGCGCCCCCTGGAGGCTGCCTGGGGAAGAGGCTGATCCCCGCCCGGTTCTTCCACAGCTCTGAAGGGGCCTCCCCCAGCATTGGGGTCCCGGGTCTCATGCAAATAAATCATCAGGGACCGTGGAAGCTAGCTCAGGTGGGCTCGGAAGCCAGCTCCGGACCAGACTTGCGGTTTCACTGGCCAGAGACCTTTGGAATGGAACAGCTAAGATGGGCCCAGCGGGCGGGAGGGTCACGGTGGAGGCCTGGCGGCTACTTGCCCACCCCAGGTCTCTGCCTGAGCCTCATCTGCAGGGCTGGTGACCAGCGGGCACACACAGCTGGTGAGGACTCCGGTGAGGGATAGCGGAGGGCGTCCCTCAGGGTGGTCCTGGGTCCAGCCTGGCTCACTGCTCAGACAGATGTCAGCAGCTGGGAGAGTGACTTCTGATGACAGTTAACTAGATACTAGAGAAGGCCAGAGACACAGAGACACACATCTAGAGACACAGAGACACCTAGAGACACAGAGACACACATCTAGAGACACAGAGACACCTAGAGACATAGAGACACCTAGAGACACAGAGACACCTAGAGACACAGAGACACCTAGAGACATAGAGACACCTAGAGACACAGAGACACCTAGAGACACAGAGACACCTAGAGACACAGAGATAGACAGCCAGAGATACAAAGAAACACTCTTTCTTTTCTTCCCTTCTTTCTTTCCCTTCCTCCCTCCCTCCCTCTCTTCCTTCTCTCCTTCCCTCCTTCTCTCCTTCCCTCCCCCCTCTCTCCTTCCTTCCTTCCTTTTCTTTCTTTCTTTTTTTTTCTTTCTTCCTGTCTTTCTTTCTCTCTCTCTCTTTCTCTCTTTCTTTCTTTCTTTCTTTTTCTTTAAGGCCTCATGTAACCCTAGCTGACTTTGAACCTAATAGGAAGCCAGAAAAGACGTTCGACTCCTGATCCTCCACCTACACCCAAGGGCTGGGATGTCAGGTTCTCCACGTGCTTTAAAAGCATCAGCATTTCAGGACCGTAGGATGCTTTGGGGGAAGGCGCGGCCAGCAACCTAGCGGCCTGAGTTTAATCTGAGCCTACAGGGCAGAGAGAACTGACTTCTGAAAGTTGTCCTCTGACCTCCACACATGCTTACTGCTGTCTCTCTCTCTCTCTCTCTCTCTCTCTCTCTCTCTCAAATGAAAAATTTGAAAAAACATTGCTTCGTCAAAAGAATGAAAATATTATTTTTAAAAGAAATATATATATTTTAAGACAAACATTTTCTTTTTTTTTAAATTGAGAGAAGTCTTTTTAAAATTTTTTATTATTATTTATTTATTCAATTGTGTGTGTGTGTGTGTGTGCGTGTGTGTGTGTGTGTGTAGAACCAGGGACAAATTTGGGAACCACCATGGACGCCTCCACCTCCTCCTTGTTTACTCTGCCCCGGGATTCACAGGCTCCGCCCTACCAGGACCAGAAACACAGGCCGCCCCCGCTTCTGCCCAGCGTCTATACGTGGGGTCTAGGATCCGAACTCAGGACCTTCGGCCTGCAAGGCAGAGGCTTAACCCCTGAGCCACCTCTCCAGCCCCAACAAACATTTTCTTGCATGACCACAAGCCATTGGTACATTCCTCAGAAGTGATAACCTTTCCATGCTTGAGGCAGACGGACTTCTTTTCAAATATTTATTAAATGGCAGATGTTATATATGCCTGTATGTCATATAATAAAACTTTTAGTATAAAACTTATTTATTTGTGTGTGCATGCCTGTGGAAGATCAAGGGTGACTTCAGGAATCACCCTGGATTGCTTCTACCTCCTTATTGCTTTGTTCTGGGATTTCCCAGGCTCCGCCCACCAGGGCCGCAAGTACAGGCCGTGGCCATTTCTGCCTGATGTTTTCATGTGGGATCTGAACTCAGGTTCTTCTGCTTGCAAGGTAGAGGAGGCTTAACCCCTGGGCATCTCTCTAGCCCCACACTCTTTTACTTATTTATTTTTTAATTACTTACTAGAGGGAAGGAGCAAGAGAGGGAGAGAGGGAAAGAGGGAGGGAGACAGAGAGAGAGAGGGAGAAAAGAAGAAAGGGAAGGAAAAATGGAGAGAGAGAGAGACGTATTCATGACACAATGCAGGGGTGGGATAACTTTCCTCCCACCCTGTGGGCTTCGAGGGACTGGCCCAGGTCACTGGTATGTGTGCATACGTCTCACCCACTGAGCTATCTCGCCAGCCCCCAAGACTCACGCTTATCATTTTACAGGCTGCTTGTGACCCAGCTCGGGGTCAAGCTTCTGAGTGCTTGTGGCAGTTAGTTTTACATGCTGTCATAGTCAGGCACAGGTGTCACCTTGGCAGTTAAGGGTTTGAGTTCTAGGCACATTTGTGGAGAATTCGTGGTTGAGTTAAACCCAGAGTGAACCTGCAGGAGATTGTCTAGCTGATGGGGAAGACCCAGCCCATGGTGGGTGGGACTTGGCCCTGGAATAAAACATAGAGAGCTGGTTGAGGGAGTTGGCATCCTGTGTACACTTGGCCAGACATGCTGGTCTGGCAAGGAAGGATCGTCCCTCTCTCAGTTGTTATGTAGAGATGGTGCGGCCGGTTCCCTTGGCCCTGGTGCTGGTGCGAGCTCTCCTGCTGAGATGGACAAACAACTGTAATCAGGAACTGTAAAGAAAATAAACCCCTTGTTCCCTTAAGCTGTTTGATGGTGGTTTTATGAGTAACCATGCAGGCTGACTGCTACACACGTCAACTTGACAATTGAGAGCTGAACCTTTAGGTACACCTATGAGGAATGATTTGGTTAAGGCCAGCCTAGGAGGTTATCCGCTTGATGTGGGGAGACCTGACTCATTGTGGGTGGGAATATCCCCTGGGCAGGTGGGCAGGGTGGAGAGAGAAGTGACTGGTAATTTGGCAGACTGGCAAGCTAGAAGGTATGTCCTCGTTTTAGCTCTCCCTGTGGGCATGGTGAGGCCATGAGCTGGTGTGAACTCTTCTGCCATGACAGACTGTGATAACCGGAGCCCGTGGGCACGGACGACTCTCTCGAACCTAAATTGTTCAGGTTGGGTGTTATGAGTAACTAAGACAGTATTTGGTACCAAAAAGTAGGGTTATCATTGCTTTGAAGTGGGGACCTTGTTGGAGATGGGATTTGAACTTGGGACATCTGGCTGGGGGAGTCCATCCATTAAAGCACGTTCTCTGGGCCTCAGTTTCCCTCTCCTCAGAGAGGGCTGGGTAGGGAATGCTTTGCTGGTTCCTGGGGCGACTCGCACCCAACCAGCGAGAGGGAAGATAACGAAGCAAAGCTAACCAGAGACCAGGTTGAGAGGAAATTAGTAGAGGAAGAAATGAAGCTGTGCTGAACACCCTCCCCCAGCTCCTGTTTGCATTTAACAGCTTCATTTTATAGGTGGGGGTTCTAGAGACTTCAGAGGGGGAAGTACCCAGGCCATGATAAAAGGTGATAAAAGTGATTTTTGAAGTCAGACTTGAGGGTATCGGAAAGTCCTGGGGTACATCAGGAGTTGAAGATGGCATTTGCCAGGGGCTTTGGGACACACCTCCCTGCCCATCCCCATTGCTGTTGGGCTCAATTGCTTGAGGGGTGCAGAAATCATCTGGGGGGTGGGGACTTGGGCAGGAGTTCTTCGGAAGCTCACAGGAGGTTAGAAAGAGGAGGCCACGCCGAGAAGCCACATGTGGCGCAGCCCCAGAACCTGAGGGCAGCAACTAGTCTGTCTGGGCCCTGCCCTTGGCAGGCGTCCCCGGCTACCTGGCACTCTGCTTGGCTGTGCTCCCTGCTGGGGACGCGGGGACTCAAAGGGCCCGCCGAGAGGTGCCTGGAGATCCCGCTTCCAGTCCACCACAGAGGGCGTGGGAAGGATAGACCCTTTGGTCTCGGAAGGTTCCAGGGTGCTGGGGGTTTTGTAGGAGTTGGTGGGGATCCTCCCCCACCCCGTCCACCCCCCCAACCCCACAGGGGCAGGGAGCTTTGGCAGCTCTGATTTTCACACTGTAATTTTGCCTTCAGTCCTCTGGCGTGAGTCACTGGGAGAAACCTCTTGTTTTCCTTCGCCTGTGTCTACAGTCCATGCCACCCTCTGGGCAGGAGGAGTCTGCGGGCTGGGACCCCGGCTGCAAGGAGACCCCGGGTTCCAAGCGAAGGCTCCCCACACCTGTCTGCCACTGGCTGCCCCAGGGCCAAGAGCGGAGCGGGTGTTGGGGGAATTTTCCAGCCTGTTCTGTCACATGCAAATTGGATGCAAATGACATAGAAAGACCGGGTGCGCTTGGAGGACCCAAAAGGGCAAAGTGGAGCTCAGCTGGTGGGCGCCCTCTGTTCCATAGAAGTACTCAGCATAGAGGTTGGAGAGACGGCTCAGGGGTTAAAACTCTGCCTCACAAGCAGAAAGTTCTGAGTTCAGGTCCCAGGTCCCAGGTAAAAACGCAGGGCGGAAACAGGGCAGCCTGCACTTCTAGTCCTAGTGGGAGGAACCTGGGAAATCCCAGAACAAAATAAAAAGAAGGTAGAAGCAATTCAGGGTGATTCTCAAAGTCACCCTTGGCCTTCCACAGAGACACACAGTGCCCTCTGATACACACACACACACACACACACACACACACACACACACACACACACCACATGAAGGAGGGGGAAGACCAGAGAAGTAAATATGATCATATTACATTATGTACACACATAAAACTGTCCAAAAAATTGACTACAAAATTAGTAATCCTAGCTCTCACCCCAGGGTCTGCTTAAAGCCTCCAACCAGCGGAAACGCAATAGTTCCAAAAACACTTAACATCTGCTCAAAGACTTTAAGTTCTGAGCTAGGGGGTGAAGGGGGGCTCTCACCACTATCCCTCTTGACATTAAGAGTACTTGCCCCAACCCCCTAAGCATCTCTAGTGGTCTTGATTTTACTTTATCAGCTCGTATTCCACGCAGGACGCCTCCAGAGTCACCCTATAATCTCACTTATCAAATGGGGGGGTTGGCAGCTGGGATCATCCCGCAGAGTTGCCCACGGCCACGCCTGCATTCTTCCTCTGAGCATCTTCCTGCTTTTCCTAAACCCTGACTCCACCTCACGCTGGCTTATCCTAAAATTCATGGCTGCATTGAACCTCCGAGATTTGGTTTTACCAGCTTGGAGAGCCCTAAAGGGTGAAGGGGACTCCTCAGGCTTTGTGGGGGCGACAGTGTGGAGCTGTGTGCCCCTACCCCATCTCCACTCCCAGCGGGAGTGCCCACCTGAAGCCCTGGCGGGAGATGGTGGGACGTACCTGGATCTGAGCAACTGGGACGTGGACTAGAGAGGGATGTGAGTTCAAGGTCACCTTTGGCGCTGTAGTGAGCTCAAGAACAGCCTGGGCTACAAGAGACCCTGGAGGAGTGGGGGAGATATATGGAGAGATAAAGGGGTAGAGGGGAGAGAGATAAAGAGATAGGGGAGGGAGAGATAAAGGGATAGAGGGGAGAGAGATAAAGGGATAGAGGAGGGAGAGAGAGAGACAGAGACAGACATACCTCGTGCTCTGATTTGAAAGGCCTTTTCCCCATGGACCCGAGGCAAGTTGCCGCAGAGATGCGTTGTGTGGGAACCAGCGCTGGTGAACTTTGATGGGTCTTTGCGCTGAGTGTTTCTCCCTGGGACCTTTCGTTAAAACGCTTGTTTAGCGTGGACGTTCCATTGTGTTTGTATTTCAAAACCAACCTCGTGAGGCCCGTGTTGTTCGTCCAGCCTGGGTTTCCATCCGGACTAAAGCAAGATGCCGCGGCGAACAGAGTGGGGGGTGTTAGAGAGCTGGGGGCTTCAGCTGCAGCCATGTGAACGGTCACCACAGCTGGGGTCCTAGAGGGTGGGATTTTTTTTGGGGGGGGAACTGCACAGGGCCAGGACCCTCAGCTGTGGGCTGAGTCCCAAGAGGCCTGCGGCTTGCTGAAGATGGTGGGGGGGGGCAGATTGTGGGGGGCGGCCTCTCTGTGACTACCAGGGAGCCCGGGAGCATCTACCCAAAGATAGAAGTTTGAGAAGAGTCATGGAGAAAACCAAACCAGATCGTTTAAAAAATTCTTTATTTTTTTAGTTATTTTATTCTTTCATTATTTTTAAATTTTTTATTTAGTGTGTGTGTGTATGTGTGTGTGTGTGTGTGTGTGTGTGTGTGTGTGTGTGTGTAGCAGAGGGCACTGTGTATCCTATAGAAGGCCAAAGGTGACTTTGGGAATCATCCTGGATTGCTTCTACCTCCTGTTTACTTTGCTCTGGGAGTTCCAAAGCTATGTCCACCCGGGCCGGAAGTGCAGGCTGCCGCCGTTTTCGCCTGGCATTTTTAAGTGGAACCTGGGATCTGAACTCAGGACCTTCTGCTTGCAGGACAGAGTGTTAACCCCTGAGCCAAGTCTCCAGTCCTCTTTATTTATTTTTAGATATTTTATTCTTTTAGTGTTTCATGCATGAAATAGCGAATTTATGATATTTTTACACCTTAATCCCCAATCCCACCCCACCCCCCTTTCCTATCACAACGCTTCTTCCCTGCCAGTCCCCCTCCTGTTCCGGTGTCTTTATGTGATTGTGGCCCACTGGGTTTCAGCTGGGTTGTCTCAGTGGCAGGAGCCTGAGTACTTGCTGGAGAGCGAATAGTGTATCAGTGGGCGTTGCCCTGAGAACAGCGTCGACTCCGCCCATCCACATCAGCCGGGTCAGTCTCTCCGAGAGGCATGGGTCCTCTTGAGGTCTTTTCCCTTCCATGGTGAAATCCAAACCAGATCCAGCGTACCCTGCTGGAATAAGGCCTGATGCGTGCGTGCGTGTGTGTGCGTGCGTGCATGTGTGTGTGTGTGTGTGTGTGTGCATTGCATGTATGTACACATGTGTGCACATATAAGCACACAGAAGCCAGAGGAGGAAGCCAGGTATCGGGCATCCTGCTCCATCGCTCTCTGCTTTACTTCTTTGAGCTGCAGTCTCAAAGCTGGAGCTGAACCTGGAGCTAGACCCTGGTCAGCAAACCCCAGCTAACCTCTGTCTCTGTAGCCCACCTGCCCACGTCGGTGCACTTACAAGCCCCTGAGCAGCTCTACCCAGCTTTCTGTGGGGGGAGGTTGGATCTGAACTTGTACGAGGAACACTCCGAACCGCCGAGCCATCTCCCCAGCCCCAGGCCTGATGTTTTTGTTAGGATTTCTTCTTGGAATCATGGACACCGACAGCCAGATAATGCTTTGCCATAGTTATGTGCATATGTGTGTATGCATGTGCAGGTGTCATGTATGCACACATATATGTGCCTTCAGGCATGTATGTATGAATGTGTGAATATGTGTGCGCATGTGTCATAGGTGCATGCATGCACGTGCATGTGTGTATGTGCCTGCATGTGCGTGTGTATGTGTGTGTACATGTGTATGTGTGTGCATGTATGTGTGTGCATGTATGTGTGTGCATGTATGTGTACATGTGTATGTGTGTGCCGGCATGTGCATGTGTGTATGTGTGTACATGTGTATGTGTGTGCATGCATGAGCATGCGTGTATGTGTGTGCATGCATGTGCATGTGTGTGCATGTATGTGTGTATGCGTGTGCATGCATGTGCATGTGTGTATGTGTGTACATGTGTATGTGTGTGCATGCATGTGCATGTGTATGTGTGTGCATGTATGTGTGTATGTGTGTGCATGTATGTGTGTGTGTGTGTGCATGTATGTGTGTGTGCGTGTGCAGGCATGTGCATGTGTGTATGTGTGTACATGTGTATGTGTGTGCATGCATGTGCATGTGTGTATGTGTGTACATGTGTATGTGTGTGCATGCATGTGCATATGTGTACATGCGTGTGCATGTGTATGTGTACCCGTGCATGAAGGTCAGCTTCCACTGTTGTTTCTTGGCTGCTGTGCACCTGAGAGTTTGAAGAGCGTCTCTCGTTTTTACCTGGAACGCACGGGTTCCGCTCGCTGGCAGCCATCAAGCCGGGGGCCTGTGTCCACCTTCCCTGGGCCTCGATTACCAGCAGATAGCGCTGCATCCAGCTTTTCATTATTTACGTGCTGAGCACGTGTGTGTAAGTGTCACGATGGGCATGTGGCGGTCAGAAGACAGCTTGCAGGACAAGATGGCTCCCGCCTTCTGCCAGGGGATTGCAGGGATCGAACTCAGGTCATCAGACTCACCAGGCAAACGGCTTTAGCTGCTGAGCCCTACTGAGGCCCCAGCAGCAGGTCCGAGAGATCATTCCGTGCCGCACGTGGATGGCCCCTCCCTGGTGTTTGTCTTCTTTGGTTCGTTCTTTTCAAGGCAAAGGCAGGACCCAGATGCCACTCAAGCTAGATGAAGGCTCCCTCCCTCAATGACACCACAGTGCTCCTTTGGCGCATGAGCCATCTTTAAAAGAACTGGCTTCTTCCATCCATCCACCCCCAAGGCGTTTCTGACAATGGCGGCCATCGGCGAGGCCGGGTGATGTCCCGCTTGATCACGCGTCATTTCACACGCATGCAAGTCTGTCTGTGGCTCATCCCCAGCCGTGGCCATGCAGGTCGGGCAGGAAGAGCATTTGGCCCACCACGGGAGAGTCACGCTATGTCCGTTCCAGCTGTGTCTGGTTTAACCACAGCCACCCAGTAGCATCCCCAGCCATCTTGCCGTCCTGATGGGAGAAAGATGCACCCCCGAGTGTTTGCTTCTCCTTCTTATGCTGGAGGACAGACAGAGACTTCCATGTCCTCAGCTCGGGTCTCTGTGTCCTTCTCTCAGGTATCTTTTGATACATGATAGACATGTAAGTTTGCAAGACCAGCTCACAGGAGATACACACATACCTGTTATCCGCACATGAGATAGACACATACCTGTTATCCGGGCACTGGGGTGGTGGAGGCGGGAAGATCACGAGTTGATGGCCAGCCTGGGCTAAATGAGACCTGTCTTAAGACCGGCAGCTTAGGGTTAGGACTCACACACACACACACACACACACACACACACACACACAGAGACTCGTGGAAATGGAAAAAGAGCAACAAAACAAAACACCAGTTTTGGGGTGTGTGTCTGGTGGTGTGTGTCTGCAATCAGGGCTAGCCTTGGCTACATTAGCCCCTGTAACTGACTGTTCTCCCTAGCATCTGGATGGCAGGGGCTTTGTGAAGTGGTGCGAAGTTTTGGGGACACTCCCATGCAAGCCCAGGACTCTGTCGCTGACCCCTGACCTCCTCCCCGGAGGCGGGGGTCGCTGTGGGAGCGGCCCGCTCACTGTGAGGGGCTGAGCCTGTGCAAAGGCCCAAGGGTTATTCCTGCGCCCCAGTAGGGATTCGAAGTGCTGGGTAGGTTGCCCCCAAAAGGCAAAGGATGGCTCCACGCTGTTATTGCAGGTGAATCGTCTTTGTGGCTTGCTTGAAGATCAAAAGCCCGAGGGGAGGAGGTTGCTCTCTGACTAAACTTCTTATTTTTAGAAGTGTTCTGCGGTGTAGGATGTTTTGCCTTCGCCTGGGTTTCTGCGGAGGGGGTGAGGCTGTAGGAGGCCCCCCCCCAGGCTTGGAACTTGAGCTGAGGGTGGTGGGAACAGGTTTGTGGGAACAGGTTTCCTGGCACAGGCCTGACTGGAGGCTGGGGGAGGGGTCTGTCCAGACTTTGTTTCCTGGAGGTCAGCGTGCCCATGGGGACCACCAGGACAGAGCCCTTCTGGGCTGTGGAGTGATAGGGTGTGGTGATTGTAGCGAAGGTGTGTGTGCGTGTGCAGGTGTGTACAAGCCAGCACTCGAGAACGTTTGCGCCTGTGGACGCCCAAGGGTGACACTGGGAATCATCCTGCTTTGCTCTGCCTCCTTTTGCTTTTCTCTGAGTTTCCCAGGCTCCGCCTTCCAGGGCCCCAATTACAAACTCCCACCATTTCCGTCTGGCATTTTTAGGTGGGATCTGAGATCTGAACTCAGGTCCTTTTGCTTTCGAGGCAGAGTCTTAACCCCTGAGCCATCTGCTCAGCGCAGGCCCCTCTTTTGAGATGGACAGACAGACTTAGAGAGGATCAGGCACTGGACCACCTCCCTCCTCCAGCCCCAGCCTGCACTTGCCCTCCCCGTCTCCCCATGTGCACAGAGACCACAGGGGCCCAGACTGTTATGAGCAATACATGCACTCTGTAATCACGGGCTAATTGGTGTGGCCCACAAGAGCACAGATTCCAGGCATCGGAGGGGGGAGAGGGAAGGGGGGTGGGGAGGGAGGAGCGGGAGGGAGCTGGGATGTCAATGGGTCTCTGAAACAGGCTCCCCGGAACATTCCATGAAGAATCAAAGCAGACATTGCTCAGGGAAGCCCGGGCTCTTGGCCTGTCCTTCTGAACGTCTCTCTATCTTCGTGCTTGGAGTCTACATTTAAAAATGGTTATTAAACTTCCACCCCCCAAATAATTAGAAAATCTCGTGGGGTCCCAGAAGCTTTGGATAGACAAAGGAGAGTCAGGCAGGTAGGACCCAGCTTGGCCTAAATACAGGGATAGAGGAGAAGGGCGATGCGTCCGCAGATGAGAAAGGTCTGAGGATGAGGATTCAGAGTCCACGAAGAGCCTGCTAGCTGGGAGACTCGCCCTTGTTTGTTTGTTTGTTTTGGGGGTGGAGCATGAATACCTCCTCATGCCATGCCACAAATGGAGGTCAGAGAACAGCGTTCCTTCTACCACGTGGATTTGAACTCAGGTCTCCAGGTTTGCAAGCATGCCCCTTACCCACTGAGCTGTCTCACCGGCCCTCAAGGGAACCTCATTCTTAAAAGTGCCTGGGAGAGCTGAGTGGGCTTCTCCTTCCAGGCCGGAGCGGAGAGAGGTAAGTTGGGGGAGTGGGGGGCTGCCTAACCCTCCCGGCTTTCTTATAATCAGGGTGTCTCTGCCTTCATGTGTATGCCAAGATCCCAGGCCGGGGTGGTGAGCTGTAATTTAGATCATGTCTGCATCTGGGTTACAGACTCCAACGGGGACCTTTGCAAATGGGAACCACATGGGCGAGGAGAAGCCGCGAGGAGGGACTGGTAGCGGTCGGCCCCTGGGAGCCACCTGCTTCTCATTTGGGACGAGTCTTCGGTTTCTTGCTTGGTTCCAGCGCCCGGTGGTTTTTGGAGATGGTAGAGCAGCCGCGGGTTCCTCCCCCAAAGAGCCACCCGTCAGTGCTGGGGTCAGGGTGAACAACTCGCAACCCCCCGGAGCACCCCACCCGAAGCTCTGTAGTCGGTTGGGAGCTTTCTGCTCTCTTCTCACCTGTCCCCCCACGGCAGCCATCTGGAGAAGGGAAAGCTTCAGAGCCCGTGAGGGCCTGGTGATCCCTTTCCCCCAATCTAGGGTACAGCCTAGAGAATTCACTTCCACCTCTTGAAAATGGAGACCCGGCACCCTCAAGAAGACAAAGGAGCCAGTTGTGGCGGAAATGAGTAGACTGAGGTCGATCAGCGCTGACAGCTCACGTCCCCAACCCTAGACTCAGGAGGCTGCGATAGGAGGAGTGAAGTGAGCTCAAGACCAGCCTGGACTGCATCGTGAGTTCAAAGCCAGCCTGGCCTCACAGAGCGAGGGCCTGTCTCAAAAACAAACAAGCAAACAAAAACAATGTAGGGCTGGTGAGATGGCTCAGGAGTTAAGACCTCTGCCTCACAAGCAGAAGGTCCTGGGTTTGGATCCCAGGTCCCACATAAAAATGCCAGGTGGAAATCGCAGCGGCCTGCACTTCCAGCCCTGGTGGATGGAGCCTGAGAAACTCCAGAACAAAGCACAAAGGAGGTAGAAGCAATCCAGGATGATTTCTGAAGTCACCTTGGTCCTCCACAGGGACACACAGTGCCCTCTGACACACACAAAATTCCGAAGTTAAAAAAAAAAAAGTAAACAAAATAAGGGGGTGCACTCCGCATTCCCAGCTTGGGAGGTGGAGGGGGGGTCAGGTGGTCCAGATCATCCTCATCTGCATGGTGCGTTCCAGGTCAGCCTGGGGGAGACCTCCACCTCTGACATGGGGCCAGAGCACTGGCTCCGCAGGTCACGCGCTTGCTGTGTGCAAGCAAGAGGATCCAAGTTTGGGTACCCACATCCCAGACAAAACGGCAGGTGGGGGTGGCTGCCCAGCTCTAATTCCAGTCCAGGAAGGAGGAGAGTAGGGGTCTCTAGGGCAGGCTGACCCTGGGACCAGCCCTCTTGGTCAGCCCGGAGTTTGACTGACAGCCTTTGCCTCAAAAAATAAGGTGGAAGCATGGTCCAGGTGATCCCCAATATCAGTCTGGGACTTCCACATGTGCGTGCGCGCGTACACACACACACACACACACACACACACACATACACGTGAAAATGGAAAACAACCAAATAAGAGGCCAAGAGGCCAGACACAGCGTACGTGCTCCGGATCCGCATGTGCTGCATGCCGTGGGGCAAGAAGGCCCTCGCCAGGCGTGCCAGACTCTTAAACACCAGCCTGCACAGCCATGACCCGCCTCGCCCTCTCCTCTGGACGGATCGTCCCACCTCAGGCATTAGTTACAGCAACAGAAGGTGGGCCGAGGCAGCTTGGTGTGGGGCCCGCGGCACTTCCTGCCCCAAAGGACTGATGCTCATGCGTCAAAAGAGCCATCCTTCTCCCAGCCCTGACCGCGCAGACCTTGTCAGGCCCTGGGGACCCGTAGTGGGTTTTCTCCAGGGTCTGGGGGACAGGTTCCCCTTCCCACAGAGATTCCCCACTCTCTCTGTGGAGCCCAGGATTACAGGAGCTTCTTGCGGTGTTTATCTGGCTTCCACTGCTCCCAGGACATGAGCCGGAAGACTGTGTGTGTGTGTGTGTGTGTGTCTGTGTGTGTGTGTCTGTGTGTGTGTCTGTGTGTGTGTGTGTCTGTGTGTGTGTCTGCCATCCGGTGCCCTCTGGCAGTGGTTCTGCCTGGCGATGCCAGATGTCTCTGAGGACCCAAGAAGGTCTTTTGCTGTGAACATAGGGCCTTTCTTTCAAACAGGAGCTTCTCTTTCTTACAGATAGGATTTCACGCAGCTGGTCTCTGGCTTTCTCTCTCCTCTTCTCCGGCCTCTTCCTCTTTCTCCTCCTGTGTGAGTGTGAATGTGAACGCGAGGGTGGGTGGATCCCGGATCGCTCTACCTCCTTATTGCTTTGCTCCGGGTCTCCCAAGCTCCTCCTTCCAGGGCTGGCACCCCCCCCCCATCTGCTCAGCGTTTTGTTTTGTTATTTTTTAACATGGGATGGGGATCTGAACGTTCGTTCTGTGATCTTCAAAGTTCTGTCTCTGTCTTTCGCGTCTTCAAAAAGCCATTGAGACCTGGAAATGGCTTTGTGTTTTCTTGGCCGATGAATCCCTGGGTGCAGACCTTGAAGAACCCCGAGGAGTGTGGGCCGGAGGGGGAGGGTCCGGGGGAGGGGCCGGCTTCTCCCCGTTCCGCTCCTGACTCGGCTGGGGCGCGAGCCCTCCCCGCCTGGCGGGTCCCCAGACCTTTCAGGTGAGAAACTTTCCATTGTTGCCCCAGCTCGCGTCAAGGCTCCGGCCGCCTTGCAGGACCCGCAGGTGCGCCCGGCTCCGATCCGTTCCCCTGAGTGCCAGGCAGAGCCCGCAACCGCAGGCCCCCGGCGCGCCCCCCGAAAGCCGCGGGCGGGCCGAGCGCCGGTAATTTCCACCCACCGAGTGTTTGTGCTCGGCCTCAGCAGCCGACCCCACCGTCTTATTCCCACCACACGCCACCTTCAGAAACCTGCGATAAAAGCTGCGGTCGCTTTGTCCCGACTCTTCCTCGCAACAGTCACCTTCAAGCTCGATGTTGAAACTGCTTTTTTCTCCTCCTTCTTCTTCAAGTGAGCTTTGATGCGCAGATAACGCCCGGAGATAAGGCGGCCGCCTACCAAAACCGCGCACTGTACCTCGCCGGCCTCGCCGCACAAGGGAAAATCAGACACCTGAGCTCCCAAGGGGGAGGGGAACGAGGGGCGCACGAGTGTTCCCTGGCCGCCGGCGTGGGATTTGCACAGACACACACACACGCAGAGACACACAGAGACAGAGGGAGACACACACATACACAGATGCGAAGCTCTGGGTTCAATTCTCAGCGTGCCATCAAACCAAATATGCCAGTACTGGGAAGGTAGAGGCAGGAGAAACAGAAGTTCGAGATCATCCTCAGCTACATAGGGAGTCTAGAGAGAGAAAGAGAGAGAAAAGATAGAGAGAGAGGGAAAGAAAGAGATAAAGGAAAGAAAAAGAAAAAGGAGACAGGAAGGAAAGAGAGAAAGAGAAAGAAAGAAAGAAAAGAAAGAAAAGAGAAAGGAAGGAAGGAAAGAAGGAAAGAAGGAAGGAAGGAAGGAAGGAAGGAAGGAAGGAAGGAAGGAAGGAAGGAAGGAAAAAGGAAAGAAAAGGAACAGATGGAGCCAAGGACACAACTCAGCCCTCGGAGCGCCTGCTGGGCACGAAGCGTTGGAATCGCTCTCCAGCACCGCCTGACACTGGCGTGCGCACACCTGTTATCCCAGCGTGGTGGAAGTGGAGGCAGGAGGACTGGGAGTTCATCATCCTTGGCTAACTAAGGAGTCAGAGGCCAGCCTGGGCTACATAAGACCCTGTCTTGAAAAAAGAAAATATTGATGGAGCCTGCTTAAATGAAAAGACTTTGCCAAAGCCTGAGCGGGTCTGTAATCCTAGCACACTGAAGCTAAGGCAGGGGGATGACTGCCCGGCTAACCTGGGCTACATAGTCAAGCACTTTTGAAGATACAAAGACTCTGTGAGGCTTGTGTTGGGTGGGGCCGGATGTCTTTGGGCGCCGGGGGTCTGTGGCTGCCTTGGGAAGTGAGCTGGTCCTAGACCTACTGGCCTGCTCGTCTCCGGCGAGGGCAGGCACCTTGGCATTTGCAACCCAAGGGCTGCCCACACCGGGAGCATTTCATTACCATCCCATGGCAAATAATAACGAGCACTGCCTTTGCCGTCCTTCGCACAAGCTCCCTGTCCTCGGGAGGAGAAGCTGCTGAGCCATCGGGTCCCGTTTACGCAGAAGGGAAAAGCTGTTGCCTGGTGTCAGGGCGGCAAGAGTTCCAGGCTAGCCTGAGCTACAACTGTAGAGAGGATCCTGAGGCCGGGGGCCGGGGACCTGGCTCAGGGGCAAAGCGCTTGTGTGACAACCTGGTGCCCTGAGTTTGATCCCTGGAGCCCAGGTGGTGGAAGGAGAGAAATGATTCCAAAAGTTGCCCTCTGACTTCTACATGTGGCCATGGAGTTCTCTCTCTCTCTTTCTCTCTCTCTCTCTCTCTCTCTCTTTGTGTCCCCCCATCTCTTTCTCTCTCCCTCAAAGTAAATGTGTTTTTTGTTGTTGCTTTTAAAGAAACTGAGAGTTGGTTTCTTGCTAAAGCCTCCCATGCTGTCTGCAGAACCTGGAACATCCTAAGTCTTCCAAGTTTTGAGCTGTTCCGCGGCTTCCCAAGCATCTGTCAGAGGCCATCTGGACTCTTGGTTTTATCTCACTGGGAGTTTTATTTTATTTTTATACAGTCTCGTGTAGCTTAGGCTGGTCTTGAACTCCCTGCACAGCTGACCAGGACCTGGACTCTGGACCCTTCTACTTCCCAAGTGCTGGGGTTACAGGGGGGTGTGCACCTGATTCATTCATAGGGATGTGTGTGCATGTATGTGTGCACGTGTGTGAGTGTCCCTGTGCATGTGTGCGTGCGCACATGTGAGTGCATGTGTGCATGCGTATGTGTGTACATGTGTGTGTGTGTACGTGTGTGGTGTGTGTGTGTGTGTGTGTGTGTGGCAAGCTCTCTACCAACTGGGCTGCCCCCAGCCCTCCTTCTCAGCTCTGTCTCGTGACCAGGATCTGGGTCCGTGCGGCTGGTTTAGGTCACACAGTCGGAGCTGTGTGATTCTGTGAGTCACTTTGCTTCTCTGATTTCAATTTCTTCAGGAAAGACACCGCTGAGTGTGATTATCTGTGAACTTCCCTGGAACTGTGTAAGCGTAACAGTCCTGTGGGTTTCTAAGTCCCTCCGCGGGTCGTCTGATCTCTACCCCAGCGCTGGGGGCAGCCGAGATGTGCGTTCTTAGTCCCATTTCAGAGATGGACAAGTTGAGCCACAGAGAAATGAGCAGGAAGCTGGGGGTTGGCTAGAACCTGAACAGACATGTGGGGACCTCTGGATCCCCGTGTTACACAGCAGCCCCTCAGGTCAGTAATTCCAGCATCACAAAGAAAAAAATGCAAAGATAAATTCTGCCAGAGGGGGCCTGGCTATTCTCTGTGTTTCGACCTTTCGTTGTATTATGGGATGTTCTGCTGATGGACTGAGAGAACACACCAGAGCTGTTCAACCCCTTGATGCGTGTTGCCCCTTTAAGACAGGACCTACCACGTGGCTAAGGTTAGCCTCGAACCGGCTGTCTTGTCTTTGCCTCAGTCAAACTCCTCCCCCCCAGCAGTGGGATGACAGGTATGCGTCATCACGCCAAGCCGCATGGATTCTGATGTCGATCATGTTGACAGATGTGGTCCCTGGAGGGTGGCAGGAAGTGTGTAAGTCCCTGTGTGGGGAGGACAGGCCCGTGGGCACGGGACCCTAGCTGTCAATCTTCTCAGGAGGGGGAAGCACATACCACAAGTGTTCCACCCGTGTGGTGGAGGAGAGGCTAGGGGCGGGGCTCAGCCGAGCGCTCCGGCCCTGGGGCGCGTGAAGGTCCTGGGTTTGATCCCCGGCTGTACACACTGGGTATGGTGGTGATGCGCGTGTGTGACTCAGACCCTTGGGAAGTGGAAGGACCGGCAAGTTCAAGGTCACCAGCCACGCAGGCAGTTAAGAGGCCACCTGACTGCGTGAGACGCTTAAAAAAAAAATAAGCTGTTGAATAGATTTAGAGGGTATTTTTGGGGGGGCCTCTGGCAAGAGAGATGAGTGGGTAAGGTGCCTGATTGAAAATCTGGTGACCTGATCCCACTAGAGGCGCTGCCCACGGCTGTGTGTCCCACACGCGTCAGACCACTGCAGAAAGGAGATGAGACCATTTCTACATTCAGTGTCTGAACTGCGGACAGCTGAATAGTTAACTAGCCTGACTTAGCACCCTGCCGGCCAAAGGCCTGAATTCCGCATCTGTGTTCTCACAACATGAAAGCCTCCAGGGGCTCGGGGCTCCGTGTGATCACGCCGTGAACTTAGTCTCATAGAAGATGGACAAAACGGCTGTTCTTAAACATGTGGAACTGGTAGCTCAATCATAACTATCTTCATCCTTAATGTATTTTCTTTTATTGCTTATATATTATTTTGCATTGTCCAATTTAAAAAATGAGGACATTAAAGGCAGGAGGTGGACATATAGGGAAATGTAGGGGTAGCTATGATCTAAATGCATTGTTCACATGGATGAGATTGAAGAAGAGTAAAATAAAAACAAAGTTAATTAAAAACTAAAATGAAAACATTCTAAGATATATTTAAAAGAGGACAAAGAAAATCTGGTGAGCTGAATTATATATCTGAGAGTCCACACTGTGGAAAGAAAGAATTGACATCTCAAAGCTGTCCTTGGCTTCTGCCTACACACTGTGCCAAAGGCAAACATGTGCTCCTTCTCAAATGATAAATAAATAAATATTGAAATATTTATAATTTTTGATTTTTCAGATTATGCTGACCTGAAGTTTCTTTCTCCCTTCCTTCCCTCCCTCCTCCCTCCCTCCCTCCCTCCCTCCCCTCCCTCCCTCCCTCCCTTCCTCTTTTTTTAAATTTTTATTCAATTGTGTGTGTGTGTGTGTGCATGTAGAACCACGGGCGAATTCGGGAACCACCATGGACCGCATCCACCTCCTCCTTGTTTACTCTGCCCCGGGATTCACAGGCTCCGCCCTACCAGGACCAGAAACGCAGGCCGCCCCTGCTTCTGCCTGGTGTCTATAAGTGGGGTCTAGGATCCGAACTCAGGACTTTCCACTTGCAAGGCAGAGACTTAACCCCTGAGCCACCTCTCCAAACCCCCCTCCCTCCCTCTCTCCCTTCCTTCCTGTGCTGAGAAGGGAGGTTTTAGGCAGCTAGGAAAGTAAACCGATTTAAAAGTGAATGTTTAATATCTTAAAAGAAAAAAATATGGGCTAAATATGGGCTGGGGAGATGGCACAGGGTTAAGCCTCTGCCTCCCAAGCAGAAGAACACACATTCAGCTCTCGAATCCCAAGTAAAAACGCCAGGTGCAAATGGCGGCAGCCCGTAATTCCAGTCCTGGAAGGCAGAGTCCTGGGAAACCCCAGAGCAAAGCAAAAAGGAGGTAGAAGCAATTCAGGATGATTCCTGAAGTTACCCTAGGACCTCCACAGGGACACACAGTCCCCTCTGATACACACACACACACACACACACACACACATGCACACACGCACACATCACACATGCATACACACACACATGCATGCACACACGCACAATGCAAAAATAAATAAAATATAAAAGAATAAATGTTTCATGTTATTTATAAGGAATACTAATTGGCAATCATTTTTACCAAATTATCCTCCCAGACTCCCTTGGGAACTCACATTAGATTTGTACGGAGACCGGTATCTGGCTAAGAGCAAGCACCAGTTATCATTTAAAACAGCCGAATCACAGTCAGGAGGGAGCTCAGCTTGGCCTCTCCTCACTTGGGAGGTAGAAGCAGGAGGATCAGGAGTTCAAGGTCCCCCTCGGTTACAGAGCAATCTGAATCGAGTCTGGCTACAGGAGACCTGAAGAGACTGTCTCAGTAGATAAGTCAGTAAACGTGAAGAAGTAAACTGCCCCGTCTCCAGAGAGCAGCTGCTTGCGTCTCGTCTTCAGTCTCTCGGCGTCTTTGAATGAGACAGCCTGTCTGGAGGTCTCCTCTTCCAGCCCCCTGTTTCACAACCAGCCCCTCACTCACCATTCCTTAGGAAGGAAGGTCCTGACTGGAGCTTGGGTGTGAGAACTCTCGGCCACAGCTGGGCCCATCTGGGCACGGTGTCCCTCACGCCCACCTGGTACTGTCCCTGGACCCGCGTCCACAGGGAACCAGGACGTGCTGTGCTGGAGAAATCAGCGAGAAGCAGACTCGCCCCCCCCCCAAGTCCTGTCAGTTTCAGGGTCTGGGCCATGGGGGAGAGAGGATGTTACCAAAGAGGACACTCATCAATGTGTCATTGGAACATGTGTGACACGGTGATGTCCTAGGTGACAGGGGAGGGGCTGCCTTGAGGGGAATAACCATTGGGGAGGGGGTCGGGAAGTGAAGGTTGAGCAGTGAGTTCCAAAGGGTGCCTAGGAGTTCTTTCTCGGTGAGGAGGGGTGAGGGAAGCTGTGTGTGAGAACAGTGTGTAAAGAGAGTATGAACTATGCGTCGAGTGTATTGCGAGGGCACGTTCCACAGCTTTCCATCACTGTCACAAGATACCTGAGGCGTGGTATCATACGATGCAGAAAGGTATTTCAGGCCATAATTTCAGACGTTCCAGCCATGATCGGTGGACCCCATTGTTTTGGGGGATGAATATCATGCAGGGAGGCAGTATGTGTGCGTGTGTGTGTGTGTGTGGGGGCAGACCTGCTCACCTTGCCAGAGACCAGAGACAGAAAATAGCCCCTTCAAGACCCCCAGAACTGACATCGTCTACTTGACTCTACCCGCCCGTTGAAGGTTCCATCGTCTCCTAAAACACTGCGGGCCGAGTCTAAGCCTCCTGCACACCCACCCGTGGGGGATGTTCAGAGCCCAAACTCTAGCAGATAGCAGTCGTGTGGGTGCCCTGGTGTGGGCAGCGAGTGGGCACAGCATCGGGTTGCAGGTCAAAGGGGCCATTGTGCAGAATTCCCGAGTCGCATCCTCCGGGGTTAGCCCAGCACCATGCTGAGATGACCAGACCCAGGCGCCTCCTCCTGTGGAGCCAGAACCTACATCCAGTTCTGGGTCTGAGCAGCCACCATGTTTGGGGACGGTGACCTCCCTGGGAGCCTGAAGGCCTGTCTGTCTTGTCCGATTTGTGCATAGGCCAGCACCCCACGGTCTGCTGAATGGGCGAAGGAAGAAAGATTGTAGGTGTCGTCGGAATAGACTCAATCCTCATTCCCTGCAAGTGGGGTCTGGGCCCTGTTTAGGTATCTGAGTCTCCTATTGCACTGTGCAGCTGGGGGACTGTGCTGTGTCCCCCCCACACACACACGCACACACTCCCACACTCTGAAACGTATGCTTTCTGCATTCAAGGTTACCCCAGGCCAGGGTCAAGCTCCAGAGAGATGCAGAAAGCCACTGGCTTCCCTGTCCCGGGGAGGATGCAGCCCCCCCAGGAGGATGCAGCCCCCCCACCTTCCCCTCCAGTTCTGTAGTAATATTGGAACTCAGCCGGGGGCGGGCTGCACAGGCAGGTTCGCTCCTCTCTGACTCAAAACACAACTTCTTTGGAGACTCTCACCTAACCCAGAAGATGCCGGCTCTAGCTTGGGGACTGGGGGGGCGGGGGAGCGGAGGGGGAATCCTGCAGGGTGGAAAGCTCCAGGTGTTACTTGGGCCTGGGTGGGCTGGCTAAAAGCACCCACAGTTGGACTGATGGGAACACTGAGGGTCCGGAGGTCGGGGCCCCTAGGAGCTGAAGAGGGTGGGAGGGATAGCGGAGGGTGACCTGCAAGGGCTAGATCCTTCCAGACTCCATTCTACCCACTTCCCAGCCCAGGACTGAAGGAAGGGGCTTGGTCCTAGGAAGCTCCCACCCACACACACACACATGCACGCACGCACACCTGGACCCTGCCTGGCTTCTTTTATCTGAAATGCAGACCCCAAATGGAGCCAGTGCTTTGAAGTATCGGCTGCCTCTTGCAGGAATGGACCCTCCCCCCTCCCTTCCCCCCTCCTCCCTTCCCCCTTCCCCCCATGCCAGCACCTTGGCATGGGAATGGCTGCTAGACCCTCTTTGAAAATTCAACCCAGGGCTGGAGAGGTGGCTCAGGGGTTAAGCCTCCGCCTTGCAGGTGGAAGGTCCTGAGTTCGGATCCCAGATCCCACGTATAGACGCCAGGCGGAAGCGGGGGCGGCCTGCACTTCTGGTCCTGGTAGGGCGGAGCCTGTGAATCCCGGGGCAGAAGGAGGTGGAGGCGTCCATGGTGGTTCCCGAATTCGTCCGTGGTTCTACACATACACAGACACACACACACACAGACACACACACACAGACATACACATACACGCGCACATATACACGCACAGTTGAATAAATGATAATAATAAAAAAAAAGGAAGAAAATTCAACCCAGACAGACAAGTGAGGGTCTGTGCTGGGATCTGCTTTCCCAGGGGCTGGACAAGGGTGTGAAAGGATTAGCTTCTCCCTGGGGACCTAGCAAGGACCACACCAGCAGCCCCCCCAGGCTCCCTGTGGAGGACGCGGAGAGGGCTGGGGTGGGCTCCTAGTGGGCCGCAAGGACTGGCTGTCGGTGGCAATCCACGCTGCAACCAGTACCAACAGCTGTAGAGACCCCGGGCTGGGGAGAGGGCTCGGTGTTACAGCGCTTGCGGCAAAAGCAAAAGGATTCGAGTTCAGAGCCCCGGATTTCACACTAAATTCGGGGTGGACATGTCAGCGCCCCCCAGAAAGTCATGGGGTGAGCTTCCTGTGCCAGCTGCTCCTTTGGCTGCACCCATTGCACTCCAGGTGCAGCCAGGCCCTGGCCAATGTTGGCTTCCTTGGTACCATTAGATTCTGATAACTAAAGCCCTCAAGGTGGAGCTAAGAGGGGGGTGCGCTGGGAAACGGGTGCAGAATCTTGGTGTGCGACACAGAGGCTCTGGGAGGGTGAGCTTTGCTGTTACCTCCCCCCTGTTCCTGGAGGCCTGGGGGTGCCTGGGGAGGCTTACATCGGCCGATTGTGCCTGCAGCCCCCCACCTTCTGCGGTCCTTGCTCTCCCGCCGCCCGCCCGCCCTGGTTGCCAGTCCTGGGAGTCAGGGACCGGCTGACTGGCAGCAAAGCAATGAGACAGTCAGGTCTAAGCATACGTTCAGAGGGCTCGGGCCACGGCCAGGGCAGGAACCCTGAGAGAACACCCCCCAAAAAATTCCCCTTCTCTCTTAAGACCTGTGATGCTTTGAAGTTTTATTACTGTAAGTCATTCTAAGCGTCTGATTTCTTTAATGTGTATTTTTTTTCTGAAGGCAGAGAACACTGCGGGGGAAGGAGGGGGCTGGGCACAGGGGAGATTTGCAGAGATTTCCCCGCGAAACTGCGAAGAAGCAAACTTTGCTTTTGCTGAAATACACACCGGCTTCAGGGAACTTTATGTTGTTCTCAATGCACTTTGGATGAATGTACCAATTAAGTCTGTGTGTGTGTGCGCGCGTGTGTGTGCGCGTGTGTGTGTGCGTGTGTGTGTGCGTGTGTGTGCGCGTGTGTGCGTGTGTGTGCACATGCGCGCACGTAGATAGGGTTTCACTTTCTAGGATGGTCTCCAACTGGCTATGCGGACAAGGGTGTCCTTGAACTTCCTTTTTCTATTCTTTTCTCTCCTTGGAGGAAAGAACAGAGAGAGAGAGATAGAGAGAGAGACAGAGAGACAGACAGAGAGACAGAGACAGAGAGAGAGACAGACAGAGACAGAGAGACAGAGAGACACAGAGACACAGAGACACAGAGAGACAGAGACAGAGAGACAGAGAGACAGACAGAGAGACAGAGACAGAGAGAGAGAGACAGACAGAGACAGAGAGACAGACAGAGAGACAGAGACAGAGAGACAGAGAGAGACAAAGAGAGAGAGAGACAGAGAGACAGAGACAGACAGAGACAGAGACACAGAGAGATAGAAACACAGAGAAAGACAGACAGAGAGACGAGAGACAGAGAGAGAGAGACAGAGAGAGACACAGAGAGAGAGAGAGAGGTCAGGGTCATGGATGCCACAGCATGTGTGTGGAGATCAGAGAACAGTTTCTGGAAGTTGCTTCTCGTCCCACCGTGGGCCACGGGGCTTGAACTCAGGTCGCCAGGCCGGTGCGGAGACACCTTTCCTGCAGAGTCATCTCACAAGCCTTTGTACCTGTGTTTTTCCCGTGAACTTCTTCTGATCCTTGCCTCCCACCTCTGAAGGCCGGTTGGCAAGCGCGTGCCACCACGTGCCCAGTGCGGGGGACCCCTGCAGTGCTGGGGACGGGGTACATCCCCGGGAACTCTGAGCTAAAGCCCCAGCCGCTTTGCCTGATTAGTTTGGTGCTATTGGTTAGTGTGTGCGCGTGTCAACCTGGAAGAATCTAGAATCACCCGGGAGACCAGCCTGGGGGGGGGGTGGATCTTGATTGTGATGGGAACAGGAGAGAGAAGCTTGTAAACAATTTAAGGGAAAAAAAACAGTCTGGGGAGATGGTTCAGTTAAACTTTAAAAAAAAAAAAAGAGTCAGGAGCAATGGTATGCCCTCGTAGCCCCAAAGCCAGGAAGCAGGAGTAGCCTGAGCTCCCGCTTGTAGTTCAGCGAGCCCCTCGTCTAATAGTGAGCCCCAGGCCAACGAGAGCCCCAGCCTTAAAAAACAAGGTGGACAGTTGCCGGGGAAAGAAGCCCAAGGCTGTCTTCTGGCCCCTACCTGCAAACACACGCACGCACACACGCACACACACACGCCTACACACCTGCACATGGGCAGACAGGACCACAACATGTACACATACAAGAAAGAAAGGAAGGCAGAGAGAAGAAGAAAGGAAAAGAAAGTAGGAAGGAGAAAGAAAGAATGAAGAGAGAAAGAAAGAGGAAGGAAGGGAGGAAGGGAAGAAGAGATGGAGAGAGGGAGGAAGGAAAGGAAAGAAAGGAAGGAAGAAAGGAAGGAAGGAAGGAAGAAAGACAGAAAGATAGACAGAAAGACAAAGACAGAAAGACAGAATGAAAGAAAGAGAGAAAGAAAGAAAGAAAGAAAGAAAGAAAGAAAGAAAGAAAGAAAGAAAGAAAGAAAGAAAGAAGAGAAGAAGGCGGATGAGTGGTTTGTGCCGGTAACCCCAGCTCTCAGGCAGCTAACATGAAGTTACAATGAGCTGAGTCTGGCCAGGACCATGTCGTGAGTTGCAGCAACAGAAAACAAAGGAATCAAGAAAAGCAAGACAAGGAGCCAAGATGACCAGGAGTTTAGAGCTGCCCCTCCGCGGCCACGGCCTCAGCGCAGAATAACCGGGTCAGCCGATGCCAGACATGTTGCAGGGAAAGTTTCTTGACGCTGAAGGTGGTGAGAAAATCCTAACAGAAACCACAAATAAAAGAAAATTATCTACAAAGGCATCATAAGTAAGCAGCTTTCACGTTGACAACAAAAGACAGCAGAGAGAGAGAGAAAGAGAGAGAGAGAGAGAGACCTTTGCAGAACCAAAGGAAAATAATTGTCATTCTAACCCGTGGCGGTAAATTACTCGTTGTTCAAGAGTGAGCGCAAGAGGAAGGCGTTGCAAGTAGAGGGACCCACAACCCTTTTCACTTACAACAGACACTCAGTGGAAAGAAAATGCTCAAGGGTGTTCCTTGGGGGCCAGTGAAATGGCTCATGGGTAAAGAGGTGACCTGAGTTTAATCTCCAGAGACAGCTGATGTCCAAAATTTGTTCTCTGACCTTCTTACCTGCGCTGAAGTGTGCTGTTCTCTTTCTCTCTCTCTCTATCATAAATAAATTTTAAAAATTCCTCACAAAGACGAACATGAACTCTGGACGAAAGGAGGAGGAGGAAGAAGAGGAAGAGGAGGCAGGGGTGGTATTTTTAATCTCAGCTCTGATCTTTGAATCTTTGAATTCCCCTCGGGAAGTTTCACAGATCCATGTGCAGAAAGAGAATTTTGACTCAAAACTAAGCAACTTTTCCTCTGAGATAGGTAAAGCTTAGGTCCCCGGAAAATAAGTTCAGATGATACGTGAAAAGAACAAGCATCCACACAGACAGACAGATGAGCAACACGTATTGTGACATGAGTGTACAAACACTCACATATGTAAATGAGTGGAGCTCGCACAAACATGCTCTCATGCACACCTACACATTACCTGTGGAAAGATTAAAACGAACGAACAAATACCAGGGGTGATTGAGATAGTTCAGCTGGTAAGGTCGTGCTCGGCAAACGTGCGACCTGAGTTTGGTCTCAGAAGCCCATGTGGTAGAAGGATAGAACTGACTTCTGAAAGTTGTCCCCTGACCTCCACCCCTGCATGTGGGTGGTCTCTCTTTTTCCCTCTAAAAAAAAAATAAAAAAAATATGTATACACTTCACGCAATATAAACATTTCTTCAAACAAATGAACAACAACAACAAAAAAAACCCTTTAAAAATCTGAAAGAAGAGCTGGAGAGGTGGCTCAGGGGTTAAGCCTCTGCCTTGCAGGCGGAAGGTCCTGAGTTCGGATCCCAGATCCCACATATAGACGCCGGGCAGAAGCGGGGGCGGCCTGCGCTTCTGGTCCTGGTAGGGCGGAGGCTGTGAATCCCGGGGCAGAAGGAGGTGGAGGCGTCCATGGTGGTTCCCGAATTTGCCTGTGATTCTACACACACACACGCACACACACACATGTGCGCACACAGACACAATTGAATAAACAATAAAAAAAAAAAGCATTTAAAAAAATCTGAAAGAAGAGAATGTGGTATCTTGACTTGTGCCCACAATTCCAGCACTTTATTGAATAAACAATAAAAAAAAGCATTTAAAAAAAATCTGAAAGAAGAGAATGTGGTATCTTGGCTTGTGCCCACAATTCCAGCACTTTGGGGGCTAAGGTAGGACAATCATCCTGACTTTGAGGTCGACCTAGGCTGCGTAAGGTCTAGGCTTGCCTTGGGCACTCTCCTGGTGCCAGGCCCTGGGGTTTGGGTCCCTGGGGCCGGGTAGGTGGTTGAGCACAGCCTGGGGGATGGCCAGCGAGGTGGCGAGTTCGAGGTACCCGCGTGGCAGCCTGAGTGCAGCTGCCACGGCTGGCGTCCTCCTTCCTGCCCAGGTCTCTGAGCCTTGGCATTAGCTCTTAGCCTGTGGACGTTCGGGGGCTGCCAGCCCCTCGTGAGTCCCTCTTCTTAGCGCCTAGGGCCCGCTTGTTGGTTTGTGTTTGGGCTTCAGGAGTTGCCAAGGCACCAGTCCCGAGAGTAAATAAGTCACCACTCCCAGAGGCCCTCAGCGGAGCGGCCTAAGCCTTGGAGGGAAAGGAGGGGCTTCTGGAGGGGACACAGTCTCCCGCCTTGTCTCCTCACTCCCTAGTGCTGCGGCCTTTCTGTGTGGCCCAAGCAAGCAAGCCAAACAGCGCACCAAGGGGGGAGAGTAAGTTCGCTGCTGTTGAGAAGCAGATTCTCAACGGAAAGGAATTTCCTGGGGGGGGGGTGAATGTAGGGTGTGCGCTGAAATATCAGAGACCCCTAGAAAATCCCTGAGGCCTGGTCAAGCAGGTGGCAGCGTTGAGAAGATCTGCTGTGTTGGCACCTGTCTGTCCCGAGTGCAAGAAAAGACACGTGGCTTCTGGCTTCCCGCCTCTGGGAACCAGGTTGCTCCAGGTCCTGGGGGTGGGGCGCAGCCCCTTGGGGGGGTCACCTGCTGCCACAGCGCAGGGTTCCAGCAGAGACGGATGCCCTCCCGCTGGCATGGGCAGACATAGACCCCCACTGGACGCTAGCACCGCCAGTTCCCTCTTGGTCTGGGACGGAGGACGTCTGGGGTCAGAAGGCGTCCCAGGGAACCACACCACACCAAACTAGGCTTGGCACCCAGGCCTGGAGCCTCCTGGCGGCTGCTGGGAGGGGGCTGTAGGTTTGCCCGGCGGTGCGAGACCTGCCTGGGCCTTTCTTTTCCTGCGGCCCGGAACCGAGCACCGGAACTAACTCTGCCGTCTGCTCATACGCAAGGCCTGCAATTTGTGGGACTCTGGACAGCGGCCAGTTCTGCGTCGGCAACGACCCTGTGCCCGGAAGTGCTGAGTCACCAGGCTGGCCTGTGCCCCCAGCCCCCTCCAGCCCAGCCGTGTCACCCGGTCTGTGTCGAGTCAAGAAAGTTCTGGAAGGGCTCAGGGTCCTGAGCCGTTGGGATCACAGACACACAGCCTCACCCAGAGCGCGCCAGTGCTGCTATTGCCACAGGTGCTCATAGCGAGAAGAGTGTTCTAGAATGTTCCTTGCAAGTGCTGTCGACTGCCCGCACCTGTAGCAGGCAGGAAGTGAGTGACCGCAAGTCACAGAGCTGTGTTTGATGCAGCCCTGCTCCACGGAGAAAGCCCCGGATGTGTTTTGTGTGCATGTGCCCAAGTGCTTTCACACCCATGGGAAAGTTCTGGAAGGACGCTGACAGTGAATTTCTAAGGGGGAGGAAATGGGAGATTTCTACTTTTGGGGGGGGGTAGCTCAGGCTGGTCTCAAACCAAGACCCTCCAGGCTCAGCCTGCTGAGTTGTACAATTACAGTCATGAACCATTGTGCCAAGATGTATTTGTTTTTTTTAAAGTCACATTTACTTTGCTCGTGCGTGGGTGGGGGAGTGGGGCTTGCCACAGTGTGAGTGTACAGGTCGGGGGGCAACTTTAAGGGGCTGGTCCTCTGCTTCTACTATGTGGCCTGCCTCCTCTTCCTCTTTCTCATCCTGCTTCTCCTCTTCCTCCTCCTCTTGCTTTTCTTCCTCTTGTTCCTCCTCCTCCTCCTGTTCTTCACCCCCCTTTCTTCTCAGCACTGGGGTGACTCCAGGGGACCCCCTCCCCGCAGAGCCCATTCCCGACCTATTCCAGAGCACCTTTCGGTCCGCCCTCCTGTTGTCCTTGTCATTTCCTGCCCCTGTCCTCCCAGGACACCTGGGTGGTCTCTCCCCACCACTCTCGAGGTCCTCCGCCCACCCAGCCATATGGGGGAAAAGCTCACGGGGTCTCGACGCTCTGCGCTTACACTGACTGGGGCTTCACAGGTGCCCGATGAGTGACATAGGACCACCAGAGGGACCCTGGACAACAGGACCCCGGCGGTCACGCGGGCCGCTCTCCTACCCACGGCCCTGTGTGATTTCACTCGGAGCCACCTGAGACACGGCTCGGTCCCCCTCCCTGTGGATGGAGGGAGGGACACGTGGACATTCCCTGGCTCTTGGCAGGAGGGGCCTGGATCCTCCGCAGGGAAAGAAGCATCCCGCTCCCCCCACCCCTGCAGGCGCTGGGCCCCACCCTCCCACGCTGTGGGCAGAGCACAGGAACTATTAAAAACCAAGTAATTAGTACTCCGGGTGGCTTCATTCAGAAAATTACCCACGGAGGAGGTGTCTCACCGAGGAGCGACTTAATTAGAAGACGCTCGCTGAGTTCCTGTCACCGCCGAGGGCGGGGCTTTCCAGGAGCGCTGTCGTTGGGACATTTTTACTGCGTGTATCAAGTGGTGATTAAGGCCTTAATATCCTAATTCCTGAAGAATGCCATTGTTGGGACACACGGCCACGGGGCCAACAAAGGACTCGATTGTTCTCTCCTCTTGGCTCCCGCTCCCTACAGGAAGTCACAAAGGGGGGTTCCCCTGCTGGGGTGCCTTTCTCTGCATCTGTGATGAGTTCGAGGACGTGCTGCTCTGGGAGGCATCTGCCACAGACACGGAGCCCGCACAGCTGCCCGGCTCTGACGGGCTGGTTGGCAGCTTATAAAGAAACGCATCTTCCGAGAGGGGCGTAGGCAGCCGCCGCCCATCCGCCATACCGAGTGGGCTAGAGAAGTTACTAGAAGGAAAGCCCCAGTCCAGCAGTGTGGGACGGCCTGGGAAGACCAGCTGACCAGAGGCCAGATTGGGGTCACACCCTCTGTCCCCCAGCTTCTTTCCAACACACCCCTGACCCTGAGTTACATTCTCAGGTCTGACTGAGTGTCTCCTGTCTTGACATCTTCCCCACGATCCTCCATCCACACTCCTCTGGGGTAGACCTGTCTTGCTCTGTGCTTGGGAGATACCAAGATATGGGGAGAAGGTTGGGCAAGGGATTGGAAGCAGGAAAGAAAGCCAAGAAAGTTCTGGAGACATGGGCAGGGACAGGAGCCCCTCCCTTTCTCTGGAGTCCAGTCGAAGCCTCTTGCCGGCTGAGAAGCAAGAATCGGAGTCCCCACTCTTCACACAAGATCTTGCTCCTTCCACAGCTGGACACTCACTCACAAGAAAGCCCTTTCTAGAAGCAGGGCGTACCCTCGCCCTCACCCTAGGCATCTCTGCCAGAGCTCATCACAGCTGCGATGGCATTCAAGTCACCTTGGAAACTGCCCCCAACCTCGTTGGTCCTCGTTGAGGAGAGGAATCTCAGTAATCCTTTGAGGTGGAACCGGACAGCTGCCAAAATAGTAGATGTGCCAACACGGGACACGTGAGCAGTCGAGATGCCTCATGCCGGCTCCTCCTGGAATTCTTTCCTGCGACCAAGGATCAAAGACCTGGTTCTACCTGAGTCACGGTCTCTAGAGGATGAAGAGGAGCAGCTTCTCCCGTTGCTTTGCCGACACAGAGCCGGGAGTCTTTTTCTGGCTCTGCTGATTTCTGGCAAGATGACGGATGGCAGAATCCCCTGGGGTTCTGAGGAAGGGCTTCTGCGGGGCTCGTTTGCAGAAGAGACTCAACTTGTGTGTGTGTGTGTGTGTGTGTGTGTGTGTACACGCTAGAATTTAACGTTAGATGTCTTTCTCAATCACTTTCCACTTATTTTTTAAGACAGACTTTCTCACTGAACCTAGAACTTTCCAATTGACTAGCCAGGCTCATGACACCTTCCAGAAAGCACCGGAGACCTCACCCACCAAAGCCGGCTCCCTCCTCTCCCCCACCAAGCTCTTGGTGGATCTTTGGCTAACAGGGGTGAGGTGTCTATAATAGTCTGGGTCGAAGTTTCTGACCCACATATGTGTAAAGTTAATTTGCTCTGACAGTATCCATATGTGTGCATGCATGTATGTATATATTAATTTAAAATATTTATCTATGGAGAGAGAGAACATATACATGCTTCGGTGGCACAAAGGTGGAGGTCAGAGGACAGCTTTTGGAAGTACTTCTCTCCTTCTGCTTTGTGGGCTTTTGAGAACTGAACTCGGGTCTCCAGGTTTGGGAGCTGATGCCTGCCCTGCCGGACCATCTCACAGATACTTGTTAATTTTATGTCACCCAGACTGGTCTTGAACTCATGGAGCCAGAACAGCCTTGCATGTCTCCTCCTCTTGCCTCCCCCCTTGAGTGCCGAGGTCACTACGGCATGCACCTCCACACTGGGCTTCTGGAGTGCTGGGGACAGAGCCCCTGGGCTGTGCGTAGCCTAGGCAGTCACGCTACCAGCTGAGCCACGTGCCCAGCCTTCGGGATCTGTCCACTATTCCACCTGGAGGAGCTGACCATCCATTGAGTTCTTTCAAGGAACCCCAAGCTCTCACTGGGACAGCGCTGCCTGAACTCAAAGCCACCAGTGAATTTTAGAAGCTTCTGGAATCTGTTCTCTTTCCACCCTACAGGTAACAGAGGATTGACCTCGGGCTGCCAGGTTTGTGAGCAAGCGCCTTACTCACTGAGCCATCTTGCCGGCCCGATTCTAGAAGCTTCTCTGAAGAGGTGGAAGACTCGGAGAGAAAGTCCTTTCTGCCGAGAAGATGGGGTTTGTTTCCCTTGATTAGGGAGACGCCTAGCTCCCTCTCCCATGCTCACCCTATTCCACATTCTCTTTCATCTCGCTCTGTCTGCCCAAAGAGAAGGAGGTGGGCCTGGAAGTGTAAGTGAGGTCTCTCTACAGTCCCACCCCAAGCATGAAGGGCTGAATAATTTAGATGCAACTGGTCGGATCGCTGGAAAACATTCTCAGAAACTCTGCAAGGCGAAGGCGCTTCACATCTGGAACCTGCAGGTGGCCCTGAGCACAAGGAGCAGAAGAAAGTGGCCCGTCTCGCCTCATGTGCACGGAGCCCACGTGGGAAGCAACTGAACAAAATAGAGTGGAAAGTTCCAGAAGGCTATGGAGATGCTGCACCATGTGAGCGGTTAGTTATTCAATGGGAGTCTCTACAGAGGAAATACCCTTAGATAGAGTTAAACATAAATGTGTATGTCCTGTGCATGTGTGTGCATGCATGTGTGTGTGTGTATGAGTGTGAGTGTGTGCCTGTGTATATGTATGTGTGGGTATGGGGGTGTGCATGTGTGAGTGTACACCTGTGTGTGCCTGTGTGCATGCATATGTGGGTGTGGGTGTGCATGCACGGGTGTGCATGTATGGGTATGTGTGTGCCTGTGCATGCATGTATGTGTATGTGTGTGCCTGCATATGTATCTGTGTGCCTGCCTGTGTGTGCGCATGTGTGTGTGTGTGCATGTGTGAGCCTGCGTGTACACGTGTGCATGTGTGCGTGCGTGTGTGCGTGTGTTTCCGGGGATCTGAGCTAGGTTCTCCTGTAGCCCAGGCTAGCACATAAAGAAGCAGAAGACAGAAGCTGGAGAGCAGGAAGAGCCCGAGCAGGACACGGGACCCCTGTGACCTCAGAGTTCCAGGGCTGAGGCAGGAGGGTTGGGGGTTCGAAGCCAGTGAGAGACTCCGTCTCACCAGCACAACACTTCGGTGTGGGGACAGAAGGACGAGATGTCCAAAGTCGTCCTTAGCTCCAGCAGCAGCAGCAGCCTGGGCTACTCGAGACCCTGGAACCAATGGCACAGTGACCCGACTGGGTGGGCATCTGACGGCGGGGCCTGCACAGCTGTGAGCTGTCGCTGGCCTGTGACCTACCGGAGGCTCTCCCTGTGCCCCACCTCCTGGGTGGAGCCCGCGCCCCTCTTCTGCCTCTCCCCACACCCTCCCAGGCAGCACTTGCAGAGAGTCAGGGCTACGGGATGCCCTGTGCTGCCCAGGCTTCTCGGGGTGGCTTTCCGGCAGACCCCTTCTCCCTTACTCTCCTTCTCCGCCCACTTAGTGTCCGAGGTGACGCTGTCACCAGGGATGGTGGGCGGGTCCGGCGTGGAACTGTTGATCTGTTGGAAGGAGGCAGGAGTGAGAGGATTCTTCTTGCTGACGTTTCTGCACCTGTGTCCGTAGAGAATCGTGATCTGTTTATCCCGGCCTCGTGTCTTCTGTGAGGAGTGATTCTGAGGCGTCTGCTGCCTCTACATGAAGGTGCCCACACGCATAGACACATGCACAGGGCCTCATTCATACACACACACACACACACACACACACACACACACACACACACGAGCGCGCGCATACAGATATGCACTTGCAAACACATGCAGAGACACACATGCATAGACACACGCACAGGGCCTCATTCACACACACACACACACACACACACGAGCGCGCACATACAGATATGCACTTGCAAACACATGCAGAAACGCACTTACACACATGCATAGACACACATGCATAGACACACAGGCACAGGACCTCATTCATATATGCACGCATACAGATATGCACTTGCAAACACATGCAGAGACGCACACAAGGCCTCACTCACTAATGCACACATATGCACATGTACACACATGCATAGATATTCACACACACCACACGGGGTCTCACACTTGCACAAATGCACATACACAGACACAAGCATGCATGCACGTACATGCATAGGGCCTCACACATACCCAAAAACGTATGCATCCACACATACACAGATGCATGCACGCATACATTCACACACAGAGACACGTGTACGCACATAGGCACATACACATGCATAGACATACACAGGGACACACATGTACACGTGTGCACACATGCATACCCAGGATTTCACACACAGGTGCATACACACAGGCACATGAACACATGCATAGATACACACAAAATGTATGCATGCACACACATGCACAGATGCACGCACACACAGGCACATCCGCACACACATGCACAGACATATACACAGGGACACACATATACATGTGCGACATGCATACACAAGTCTTCACACACACGCAGGCATTGCTCCCTGAGGAGTTTGCAGGAAAAGGCAGCCCTCAGCTTGGGCCCTTCTGGACGGGCAAGGAAGAGTCCCAAGGGTCCCAGCACCCCCTCAGCTCCTTCTGCCCCCTGCTCTCCCCATCTCGATACCCAGGGTAGGACTAGCCCCAAGCCTCCCAGTGCATCCACATCCCGGAATCCGAGGGTGCATGTGCCGTGCGGGGCTGCATGGCAAACAGGACCTTATAGCCTCTGCCCTGCAAAAGAGTCAGTCCCCAGTGGCTCCGGACATCCCAGGGGTGACAGAAGAGACATAACAGCGGAAACAGAGGCAGTGACCTGAATTCGCTGCTGTTGCTGAGCCCCGAAGAGGCCGGGAGCCAATGAATGCAGGAGGCGGGAGAGGAGCCTGTGCGTGAGGCCCGTGTCTCCTGGGCCCTGCCAGCGTCTGCTCCTGTTCCCTTAAGTCTGATATAATGTTTCATTTGCATGTGCGCGCATGTGTGTGTGCAAGTGTCCACACGTGTGCATGGCGTATATGAGGACGTACTATGATACAGAGCACATATAGAAGTCAGAGGACGACATTGTGAAGCCGGGTTTCTCCTTCCACCTTTACAGGGGGTCCAGGGATTGAACTCGGGTCCTCACGCTGTACTGCAAGCACCTCTGTCTGTGGAGCCATCTCACTGGCCCCTCCAAGCGTGATTCGCTCCAGTGCCGGTACGAAGCCAATGGGCTTTACTGTCTTCCCTGTGAACCAGCCACTGGACCTTCCTCCTCTCACAGACCAGTCCTGAAGTTCCAGCAAGGGAGACATGGAGGGGCTGAACTGGTTTGTACTGGTTTAACTTCTGTAGGAATCTCCATTCCTGGCCATTTTTCATTCTCCATGAAGAACCACAGCTTCATGACCTTCGTGGAGGTTTGGTGTGACATCTGGCTGCGGAAGTCAGGCCCATCCAGGGTGGGTCCTGCAGCTGTTGTCCTGGCAACAGGCAGCCAGAGGGTCCGGTGTCTGGGTGGAGCCTCTTGTCCAGCCTGGCTGGGCCTGAGGGGTCTTCAGGCTGTGAGCGCCCAGAAGGCTCTGGGCTCTGTGGGGCTGTCTCTGTGCGCTTAGCTTCCCTCCGTGCAGGAGTGTGCGCGGCTGGGTGGGCGGAGGAGCCGGCGGGGAACAAGCCTGGGGCTCCATTGCTTCTACGCCCCCCCACCACGCACACATGCTCAGCAGCCGCAGAGTTTAGCCACATAGATGGGGGTGGGTCAAATATAGGGGCACACCTGCAGACACCCACACAGCTGTGTCCACACCCGTGTGCAGATCGGCGTACAAGGCACGCATGTGTCAGAGAGTCAGTGGATATGCACGACACACACACATGCACACACACACACACACACACACATACACACACACACGCGCGCACACACACACACGGGCTTCTCTATGTGGGTCCAACAGCCAAGGGCCCAAGCAGGAAGGCTGGCTTGTGCTCCCGGTGCGTGGGAGGGTGGGGGCAGGGGGCCCGATGCCGCTGTGGTCGGTGGGGGCCGTTACCAACACCTGCGGATGGTGGTACTGAACGTGAGTGGGAGGGGCCAGGGCCCCAAGCAGATGTCTGAGCCCCCCCCCAGGAGAGGGGCTGAGCCTCAAATTCAGATCCTCAATGATCCCAGATCCTCAGCTTTGGGTTGCTACCACCGTGAGGGGTGTGGGTCTGACATCAGGGAGGAGCTAGGTTAGGAGGCAGAGGAGACGCCCCCCCCCCCAGTGACACTGGAGAGCTCAGCCGCAATCCCTGGTGCACGACAGGCGACAAGTGCGCTAATGAAGACCCCTTCTCCCCGGGGCTCCAGTCAGGAAATTAGTCAAACCCTCCGCCCATTGCCAAAGAGCTTAAAAAAAAAAAAAAGGCCTCTTCAGAAAATAGAGTTGCTTATTAAAACCCAGCCACCCGACAGAGCTAAGGAGTGAGTGAGGGTCTTGGGTAGCCACCTCCCACATCCAGGACCCTGGGCCGATCTTGGCTCTGGATGTGAGTCCCACCCTCAGCTCATGCTCCGCCTCTGGTCCTGGCTGCTGTGTGACCTGAGGGAGTCGCTTTGCCTCTCTGAATGGAGAGTTTCGAAACTGGAATGAGAGCCAACATCAAGGATCGTGTGGTGGGCTCCCCCTCACCGGACGCCGCTGACGTCACCCGAGGGCTGGCTGCTCCTTCACCCCAGGCTCACCCCTGCTTGCCTGCTCTTGCCACCCCTAGCTCTTGGGGGTCCTCGGAGGCAGCCCCCACCATCCTATCCTGCCTCCTGGACCACATGCTCTGGTGGCCGGCGGAGATCTGGGCGCTGTGGTCTCTGCCCTACTGTGTGCTCTGAGTCTTGCCCTACTGTGCGCTCCCTCCTGGGGATACTTGGGGATCCAGCCTGGCCATCGCCCTCACTCCCACAAAGCACCAGGTGCGAAATGGACCCTCATCTTTTCCAGTGGCCAGACCCCCCACCTCGGGGCAAGGTCTTGGCTACTCAAACTGGACCCAGGGGCTGAGAGATGCCTCAAGGGCTCTAGAGGGTCCAGAGTCCCCGGGTTAGTATCCCCACGATCAGGCTGAGGAAGTCTGGGGTGACTGGAGCCTGTCCCTCTCTGAGCCTAGCCGACCCCAAAAGTCACATTGCAGGATGGCGCGGTGGCTCACCAGCTAAAGGGGTCTGTACAGGAGCCCCCTGAGTGTCATCCCTGGAGGCTACGCGGTGGAAGGAGAGAACTGGATTCTGTGTGCCGTGGCCGCTCTCTTTTTCTCTAACAAATAGATGAGTAAAATGTTAGAACAAAAAGCAAACCCCTATTGCTCAGGGTGACCAGGCCGGCAGGGGCTTGTCTCACCCCGACTCATTCTGGGAGGTGCTCCCTCGCTTGCTCGCTCAATCGCTCGCTCTAGAGAGAGCTTTGGCCGCAGGGTCCTGCCTCCCCGCGCCACCTCTGCTTTGGTTTCTACCCGGCTGCTCTCCTCACAGTTTTGTTTTTGAGACAAAGCCACAGAGTGCTTACCACGCTCTGATCTCCCCAAACAAAGAAAGGATGTTGGTCTCCTCTTGGTTTGTTTTTGAAGCTGCAAGAGGGAGAGAGAGGGAAATGGGTCACCTCAGAAGCTCCCGGGGTGGCCCGGAGCGGGGGGTGGGGGGTTGTTTGGTGGCCACAGTGGCGCCTCTTTCCTGGGTGGGCTCCTAGGGATGCTTGGTACTGGGGCTCCTTCTGGGGAAGGCGGCAGGCTGAGACCCCGACAGGGCTCTGAGACCCCTTGCTGTGGCACACGGGCAAGGCCTGGCCGGCTCTAGCTTTGGTAACCTCTATGGCAATCAGATGCAGCAAGTGCTACCCCATCGCGTGCCAGGCTCAGCTTGACCTGGGTCACAGGGAAAGTGATTTCTGTTATTTTTCTTTCATGTATGTGTGTATGGGGTACATGCATGCATGCACTCGAGTGTGTGTGTGTGTGTTTGCATGTAGCTGGGCACATGTGTGTAAGTGGGTATATGTCCATGAGTGTGTTAAGTGTGTGTGCCTGTGGAGGCCCGAGGGTGGTATCAGGAACCATCTTCCACATTAGTGCTGTGAGCCTGGAACTCCGTTTCAACAGCCCCCCATGAGGGTGGGTCTGACAGCCAGCTTGCTCTGGGGGTTCCCAGTCTCTGCCTTCCAGGGCTGGAGTTACAGACATATTTAATGTAGGGTCCTAGGATCTGAACTCAGGTCCATTCAATTTCTTCCCCCCCTTTCCCTTCCTCTCCTGTCCTTTCCCCTTCCCTCCTCTCCCCTTCTCTTCCCCTCCTCTCCTCTCTCTTCTCCTTGCCTTTCCTTTCCCTTCCCCTCCTCTTTCATCCCCTCATCTCTTCTCTCCTTTCCCCTCCTCTCCTCTCCTCCTCTCTCTCCTTCCCCTCTTTCTCCTCCTCCTCTCCTCTCTCTCTGAGACAGGCTGTCATGTAGCCCAGGCTGGCCTCAAACTCCCTATGTAAAGCCAAGGTTGACCTTCATATCTGGTTCTCCTGAACCCAGGACCTGTGCACGCAGGCAAGTATTCTACTGACGAGCTGCATTCCCGGCCTCTTTGTCTTGTTTTGCTGAGATAGTGTCTTGCCAAGGAGCCCGGATGCCTTAGATGCTCCTGCCTCAACCTCACGAATACTATGACGCGTATGCAAGGCTTAAAGTGCACAAAATCCGTCTGATTTCCTCCTCCCTCTCTTTTTCCTCCTCCTCCCTCTCCTCTTCCTCCCTCTCCTCTTCCTCCTCCTTCCTTCTGGCTCAATAAGGAGCCCAGGGTGACCTTGAACTTCTTGTCTACCTGCTGAGACCCAGTGTGCCCCCCCCAAGTCCCTTCAGACCTTCTCTCAGGGCAGAGACAAATGCTCGTTCAGATTTTCATCCAGGGGCTGGAGAGGTGGCTCAGGGGTTAAGCCTCTGCCTTGCAGGCAGAAGGTCCTGAGTTCGGATCCCAGATCCCACGTATAGACGCCGGGAGGAAGCGGGGGCGGCCTGCGTTTCTGGTCCTGGTAGGGCGGAGCCTGTGAATCCCGGGGCACAGTAAACAGAAGATGGAGGCGTCCATGGTGGTTCCGGAATTCGCCCATGGTTCTACACACACACACATACATACACACATGCGCGTGCGCACACACACACACACACACACACACACACACACACACATGCACACACATGCACAATTGAATAAATAAATAAATAAAAGAAACAGATTTCCATCCAGCCCGTAGAAGGGCTCAGGGTCGCCTGGCTCAGCCCCCGGCAGGGCCTGTCTTTGGGCCTCGGTTCCCTGGATGCTGTCTCACTGGAGAGACATCATAACACGGAGTGTCATTCTCAAAAACGTCTCCTTGGCTGTCAAGAGCCGAACTTCTTACCTCTGGGTCCCGGGAGGGCCCTGTTTGGGTGTCTTTAGCATGCTCACCCTGGGAGAGGTGTGGGGTACCCTTTGCTCTTCTAGTGACCACTCCTAGGTGCCCCCACCCTACGTCCCTGCTGAGACGCCAGCCAGGAACAGATGGGAATTTGGAACCGGTTCCTGGTGAGGAGACTGCACCCCTAGTGTAAGGGGGTGAGTGTGGGGTGCGCGTCTGTGCCCCGGCACTCGGGAGGATCCGAAGCTCGAGGTGGTTCTCAACTACGTCACAAGTGCTACCCTGTCCAGAGCAAAAAGAAAAGCCGGGGAGTTTCTAGGTTCTCCACTTTCAGAATCAAGCGGTTTCTGGCCAAGAAACAAAAACCATCCCAAATCCCCAAGATTCAGATGAAAACTGGTACCAAGACCCGATGCAGCTCCAAGAGAAGACACTGGAGGAGACCAAGCTGGGTCTGCAAGGATGGCGCAGCCATTTATGCCGAATCACGGCCACCTGTCAATCTTACCAGAAGGAGCTATTTTCTGAGCCCAGGGATTTGGACACGTTTAACTGGGGAATCTGTTTTGCTTTGTATCTGCTATACATAAGCAAATTGGTTGGTTCAGTAACAAATATGTAGAACCTTAAAAAAAAGCCAAAAGGTGCTTTGGGGGTGTGGAGGCGTGAGATAGTTCAAGGTTCTTACCATGCAACCTGCGTCCCTTTCTGGAAGCCCACATTACCGAAACTGGATGTGATGGTTCATCTCCGTGACTCCAACACTCTTAACGTGGGGATGTCACCCTGAAACATGAGTAGACAACGCGCTGTCGGGAATAGACAAAGCGCTGTCCCAACAAAGTGGAAGGAGAGGATGACCCCCCCCCAAAAAAAAGTTGTCCTCCGACCTCCACATGTGTATTGTGCAATCGGGAGTCTGCATTCACGTGTGCACGTGCATGCACCAATTAAAAAATAAACAAATAAATAAAACTTTTTTTTTTTTAATTTAAGGGCTTCCTCCTGTAATCTGAGGGTGTCCTCTAATCCACCTTTGGGCTCAAGCACCTGCCCTGAGCCTCTCTGGTCCTCTGGCGCCACCTGGTGGCTACGTCCCCAATAGCAACCTGGTTCTGAAGTTCTCAGCCAAGCAGATGTAACCCCCCTCCAGTCCCCAAACTCCCACCCCACGGCCCAGGGCAGATGGGGTCTGGGGTGAAATCTAGCGGGTAGAGCTCCCCGTATGCTCCCGACGTGGAACCAGGGGTGCACATCTCGACAGTACCGGTCATTTGGTGTCTGGATTTTCTTCCAACCGTCAAGGGTGGGGGGTGCGGGGGTGGGAGGCTGGGTCCAGAGGAGACGACGGACCCGGAGACCTCCGAGGCCGAGGGTCCCTTGCTTGGGGACCCCGCAGCTGCTCTGAGGGGTCTGAGAACCATAGACCAGAGCCCGGAGTCCGTGACTGCGAGCCGCCCTGCGCCTGGGTGCCCTGGGCATCCCTAGGGCCAAGTGGCCTTCGCAGGACTCTGTTCACTCGTGTCTTTGTTCCATGGGCGATGCCCACGCGCCCCACGTGCCCCCATGGCGCACCTAGAGGGCGGGCGACTGCTTCCCACCTCGGGATCCCCAGGCTCCCTACATCCCCGGCGCTAAGCAGGAACTGCCTTGTATCGTCATCAGCTTGTTTTATTTAATTTTTTAGAGAAAGGGTTTTTTTTTTTTTAACTTTTTATTTATTTATTTATTTTGTGTGTGTGTGTGTGTGTGTGTGTGTGTGTGTGTGTGTGCATCGGAGGGCACTGTGTGTCTCTGTGGGGGATCAAGGGTGACTTGGGGAATCATCCTGGATTGCTTCTACCTCCTTCTTGCTTTGCTCTGGGATTTCCCAGACTCTGTCCACCGGGCCCCAAGTGCAGGCTGCTACTATTTCCACCTGGCTTTTTTTTTTTTTTTTTTTTATGGGACCTGGGATCTGAACTCAAGACCTTCTGCTTGTGAGGCAGAGTCTTACCCCTGAGCCATTTACTCCATCATGAGCTTGCTTTTAAGGAAGAAAGAAATTATTGGCAAAAGATGCATTTGAGCCAGGCAAGGGCTCAGAGAACATTCCAGATTTTTTTTTTTTTAAATAGCTGCTTGAACCACGAAAGACTTGGGCGAGTTGAATCATCTTTGCAAAGTCTTTTCATGTCTCAGAGCAGCGCTGTAGTTACTGTTGAGCTTCACCGCCCTGCCTCACACGGTCCCACTCACCCTTACGTCATGCGTGATGTTTGGGGATTCCAGGGAGGGAGGGAAAGACAGCTGGAGAAGAAATGGACCCATGCCTGCACATGGGGCCCTGGGGCCTTTGAACGCTCTTCTTTGTCCTCTCTGGAACATTCTCTCTGCCACTCGTTCTGTCAGGCTCAGCTTCAAAGTCGTGACTCGTTTGTCAGGCTCAGCTTCAAGGTCAGAGACCTTTCCTGAGCGTGTCGCGGGGTTCTCTCCCCTTCGTGTCTTCTGTGGACCACTTCTCGCTATGCGTGACATCACATAAGTCTGTTTCATGCTTGTCGCTTGTTAACCTCACATGCTGGGACTCCCTGAAGGTGTGGACTAGTTTTCCCAGTCTGACACATGATGTGGAGAGAGAGAGAGAGAGAGAGAGAGAGAGAGAGAGAGAGAGAGAGAGAGAGAAACTAGCCCAGGCTGGCCTTGGATACTCATGACACTCATGTCCTGCTAAATCTCTTGAGTTCTGGGATTATAGAGGTGCACAGCAGAGCCGAGTCTACATGTGCTGGGGTCAAACCCAGACTTCCTTCCTTCCTTCCTTCCTTCCTTCCTTCCTTCCTTCCTTCCTTCCTTCCTTCCTTCCTCCCTCCCTCCCTTCCTTCCTTTCTTTTTCTTTCTTTCTTTCTCTCTCTCTTTCTTTCTTTCTCTCTTTCTCTTTCTTTTTTCTTTCTTTCTCTCTTTCTCTTTCTTTTTTCTTTCTTTCTTTCTTTCTCTCTTTTTTCTTTCTCTTTTTTCTTTCTCTTTCTTTCTCTTTCTCTCTGTTTCTTTTCGCTCTTTCTTTCTCTCCTTTTTTCTTTCTTTTCCTCCCTCCCTTCCCTCCCTCCCTCTCTCCCTTTCTTCCTTCCTGCCTCCTTCCTTCAGTCCTGTCCCACTCTGTAGCTCAGGCTCGCCTCCCCCTATGCCGGGCTCAGCCTCAGCCTCTCCGAGTGCTGGGATGACAGGGGTCGCCAGCACCCCACAGATGGCGGCTCGAGGCTCCGAGGAGCCGGGGAGCGGCGGTCCAGCACCCAGCACCGGGCCTGCCAGGAACACCGAGTAAGACCCGGCCTCGGACAGCAAAGCAAAGGTCCACTGACCTGCAGGCCGGAGACCTGACCGGATTCCACTGGCCAGAAACTAAGCCTGAGTCAGGCTGCCTCCTCCTGCCTCGGAGCCCCGCGTGCTGAGCGTCATGCTGGGGAGCCCCGCGTGCTGAGCATCGGTTTGGGGAGCCGTGAGCAGTGCTCCCTGCCGCGGGCCTCTCCCTCCATCTGCAAAGCTCCTGTCTCCCTTGTGCAGGGACCCCGTGTCCCATAGCAACGCGTTGGGCAATGACTGACTGTACATAAGATGGTAACGAGGTGACAATTCCTATTTAGCGATGGAACTTCTCTGGTGATGCTTCGTTCCCGTATCCATGGTGATGCGGATGTAACCACACCCCCAGCGCTGCTGGTCTGTGGAACCCGGCAGTCACATGCAGTGCATAACGTTTGAGGAGGAGGATGGGTCGCTATTTGAGGTCTCATTGTTTTCTAAGCCGTATGACTTCTTATATAAGAAAATTAGAGACACTGTGGGCTGGGGACATGGCTCGGTGGGTAAAGCATTGCCGTGCAAGTGTGAGGACCGGAGTTCAGATCCCCAGTAAGCACCCGCGTAAAGCTGGACAGGGTGGCACTCATCTGGATCCCGGCGCTCCTGTGGCAGGATGGGGGGGGCAGGACCTTCCTCAGAGGCTCATGGGCCAGCTAGCCTGGTTGTTCATGCAGGACAAGCAAAGAGACTGTCGCGAACAAGGCGAAGACCTGAGGCTGTCTTCTGACGCGCACACGCACGCACACGCATGCCCGTGTGTGCACACCTGCACATGTTACACACATGTGAGCACATGGGTGTACACACGCACAGGTGCACACACATCCACACACACATGCACGCACACACATGTGTGCATGTGTACATGCACGCATGTGAACACATCCACACACGCAGTCACGTGCATGCACGCATGCACACACGTGTACCTGTGCACACACACTTGCACGCACACACAAGGTTCTCTGTAAAGCACTCGCTGGGCCCCTCTGCAGCAGTTCCTGTCTCGTGTTCACCGAGCGTCTTAATTGCTTTGGGGTCCTTCGGATAATCCAGGATAATCACCCAGCCTCCAAATCCTTGACTGTGTAGCGCTGTGTTGGCACATAAGACAAGTCACAGATTCTGGAATTAGGACCCGGATATCTTCAGGGCGCTATCGGCCTCACATACTTTTTAGAATGGCATGGATGTCAGCCCTGAGGTAGACCTTCAGCTTCCATGTGCCTGTGTGTAAAAGCCTGGGCCTGAGATCATTCATTCATTCATTCATTCACCCTTCATAGTGTCTGGGATGGAACCCAGGGCCTCCCGCTTGCCTGGCATTCTGCACTGAGCCACGCCCCCAAGCCTGGCCTGAGTTTTTTTGTTAGAATAAGTGGCTTGTGAATGTTCACTTCTTAAGCTGTGACCCTCTGGTCAGTTCCCTGCAGTGGACCCCAGGAGGCGGGGCCTCTGGTCAGTTCCCTGCAGCCCACCCCAGGAGGCGGGGCCTGACAGAATTCTCCAGATTAAGTTTGGCCTCTGGACACGCCTGTCAGGGGTTGTCTTGACTGTTGTAACTGGCGCAGGAAGAGTCAGCCTGTGGTGGGAGGGAGCAGTTCCCAGTCCATGATTCAGGATGGTGTAACACTGACGGAGCTGCTCAAATGAACGGAGGGAGGGAGGAAGGAGGCAGGGAGGAGGGAGGGAGGAGGGAGAGAAGGAGGGAGGGAGGCAGGGAGGGAGGGAGGAGGCAGGAGGGAGGGAGGGAGGAGGGAGGGAAGGAGGGAGAGAGGCAGGGAGGGAGGGAGGAGGGAGGGAGGCAGGAAGGGAGGGAGGGAGGAGGGAGGCAGGGAGGGAGGAGGGAGCAGGGAGGAGGGAGGAGGCAGGAGGGAGGGAGGGGGAAGGGAAGGAAGGAGGGAGAGAGGCAGGGAGGGAGGAGGCAGGAGGCAGGAAGGGAAGAAGGAGGGAGGGAGGCAGAAAGGGAGGGAGGGAGGAGGGAGAGAAGGAGGGAGCAGGGAGGAGGGAGGAGGGAGCAGGGAGGGAGGAAGAGGGAGCAGGGAGGAGGGAGGCAGGGAGGAGGGAGGAGGGAGGAGGGAGCAGGGAGGGAGGAGGGAGACAAGCAGGCATTCTCTTTCTGCTCGTGACTGTGGATGTCATGTGACTGCTCCCTGGCTCCTGCTTTCCTACCATGTGACTTTCTGGCCATGACCCTCTGTGACCCAGAGCTGTGAGTGAATAAACCCTTCTCATGTGTCTGTGCAGGATTCCCATGGTTTCATATTGTTCTTGATTTTTAAAATACTTTATTTCTGTGTATGTGTGTGTGCTTGAGAGAGAGAAAGAGAGGGGGAGGAGGGAGGCATGAGGATGGAAGCAGAGGGCAACTTTCAGAAGTCTCTTCTCTCCTTCCCTGAGGCACTCGGGAATTGAACTCAGGTCGCCAGGTTTACATGTAGGCGCCTTGCGCGCTGAGCTATCTCACCAGCCCGTGGAGCCCCAGGCTGGCCTCGTGGCGGCTCTGTAGATGAAGGTGTCCTTGAACTCCCAGCCCTCTCCTGCCTCCACTTCCCCGAGCTGGGCTTACAGACATGCACCACGAGGACTGACTCATGAGTAACTTGCTGTTTTGAAAAGGAGATTTTTCAGAGTTCCATACTCAGTATCGAAGGTCCCCACGTGCCCTTTACCCCCCCCACCATGTATTTAAACCAAGAATTGAGTGGGGGTCTGGCTTGGTGGTTGACTTCTTGATGTTTTTTTAAATTTTTAAAAATTTTTTATTTTTATTCAATTGTGCATGTGTGTGTGTGTGTGTGTGTAGAACCACGGGCGAATTCGGGAACCACCATGGACGCCTCCACCTCCTTGTTTACTCTGCCCCGGGATTCACGGGCTCCGCCCTACCAGGACCAGAAGTGCAGGCCGCCCCCGCTTCCGCCTGGTGTCTATACGTGGGGTCTAGGATCCGAACTCAGGACCTTCCACCTGCAAGGCAGAGGCTTAACCCCTGAGCCACCTCTCCAGCCCCTGGTAGTTGACTTCTTGCCTCATGCTTTCAAAGACCTGGGTTTGAGTCCTCAGCTCCGCAAAAACCAAATCAAGAACAAAGTTTCAAAAACTGCCACATCTGTGCTGGCGCCATGCATGTGACTCGTTCCATGCTTATTTCTTGTGTGTGTGGGGGGGGTCAGAGGGCACATGTGTCCCTGTGAAGGACCAAAGGTGACTTCGGGAATCATCCTGGATTGCTTCTACCTCCTTTTTGCTTTGTTCTGGAGTTTCCCAGGCTCCGTCCACCAAGGCCAGAAGTGCAGGCCTCCGCCATTTCCACCTGGTGTTTTTTATGTGGAACCTAGGATTTGAATTCAGGACCTTCTGCTTGTGAGGCAGAGTCTTAACCCTTGAGCCATCTCTCCAGCCCTCTTTTTTTCTTTTTTTAATTTGAGATAAAGCCTCAAGTAGCCCAGGCTGACCTTGAACTTGCTAGTAACAGCCTTAAATGTCTGGTCCTTCCACCTCCACCTCTCCAGCGTTGGGATCACGGGCACATGCCACTTGGTATCTTATGTGTCTTAGTGTCTTTTCCTGTTGCTGTGATAAGTACTCAGAAAAAAGCGACTTCAGGGAGAAAGGTTTATTCTGGCTCACAGTTGATGGATAGAGGACAGCAAGAAAGTGAAAGGAGGGGGCTGGAGAAGTGGCTCAGGGGTTAAGCCTCTGCCTTTCAGGCAGAAGGTCCTGAGTTCGGATCCTAGACCCCATGCATAGACGCCGGGCGGAAGCGGGGGCGGTCTGCGTTTCTGGTCCTGGTGGGGCAGAGTAAACAAGGAGGAGGTGGAGGCGTCCATGGTGGTTCCCGAATTTGCCCGTGGTTCTACACACACACACACACACACACACACACACACGCATACACACAAGCACACATACATACACGCACAATTGAATAAATAATAAATAATTAAAAATTTAAAAAAATATTAAAAGAAAGTGAAAGGAGTGTGAAGCAGATGCTCACGTCATGCAGACATGCGCGCATACACACGCGTGCACACGGGCACACATGCATGCACACATGGGCACACACATGCATGCACACACGTGCACACAATCAGAAAGCAGAGAGCAATGGGCGCTCAGCCCATTCTTGGGGCTCAGCCATCTGAGACCCCCATCCACAGAATAGTCCCACCCACAATAAAGATGGCGCTTTCCCGTCAACTGGTGCAATAGAGATAATCCCTCGCAGACATTCTAGGGACCAAATTTCAATCTGTAGAACCCATCGCGGGTGCACCCAAAGATGCCATCTCCTAGGTATCAAGTTGGTAACTCACATTTACCATCATCTTGGGTTTATGTGGTGTTGGGGATCAAACTGAGGGTCTGGTGCATGCTGGGCAAACACCCCACCAAGCGAGATGCATCCCAGGTCTCTCTCTCTCTCTCTAAACAAGGTCTCAAGTTGGCCTGGAACTTGCTGTGTGACTGGAACTGGCCTTGAACTCCCAATATGTCTGCTTCTACCTCCCAAGTGCTAGGATTGCAGACTCAAGCCACCACACGAGCTCCGACGTATTTTTGTTTTATTTTGAGACCAGGTCTCACGTATCCTGGGCCGTCTCCTACTTGCCATGTAGCTGAGGGTGACCTTGAACTTCTGGTCCTCCTGCTTCCCTCTCCCCAGTGCTGGGATTGCAGGTGTGCACCCCCATGCCTGGTATCGGAGCTGCTGGGGATCAAACCCGAGCCCAGACCAGCACTCCGTCAACTGAGCTACATCTTTAGCCCTCTAAGTCTTTTCTGGCCTGACTCAGGATTCACAATGATGAGGGCTGGGGATCAGCGGTAGAATGCTTGCCTAGCATTTGTGAAGCCCTGCTGGAGTTGAGCGCCCAGCACTGAGCACCCACGCCTGTTTTAGAAGCGCCAATTTGAGAATTTTCTTTTCAGAGACTGGCCAAGCTTTGCGAGAGACAGCGCTGGAGAGTGCCGCCACCTACTGGTGAGTGGGTGGGAGTGCATTCTTGGATGGCCAGCCCCGAGGGGGAGGGGGAGGAGCCACAATGCGGACGCCTATGCAGGTGCAGGCATGACCTTTCTCTAAGACAGGGCCAGGGAGCCCCAAATAAAATCAACCGGACTAGGGGAGTCAGCAGGCACGGGGCATTTTCGTTTAATTTTGCTGAAATCCTTGGCGATGGTAAAAAGAAACCAGAACCAATCCTGCCTTCTAGCTTATGGGCTCCCCAAATCCCACCCAGCTCAGTCTGTTTTCTCACGTGCCCAGGGATTGGCCACACCCACATGGGCGGGGTCTTCCCACATCCATCATAGCAATCAAGCAATCTCCTACAGGCTTGCATTAACTAGGTAATTCCTCGTAAGTGTGCCCAAAGGCTCATTTTGGAAGAGTCCTGTGGTCAAGTAATCGTCACATCTTCCTCCCTCACCCCAAGACTCTCCCCTTTTCAGCCCCCACAACTCAGTACACCACGTGGTACCACAGCTACAAACACGCCCCTAAGACACACTTCCTGGAAGGTGTACCCATCCTGTCTCCTCACCCCACCGCTGCCCTCGCCTTAGGGTCCTGTGGAGTCCGAGCCAGGGGGGGCTGGACACCCCACTGGGCTGTTAGTCTGGTGGTCTTGCCTGTGGCCGCGGGCTGTGTTCAGCTAGGAACTTGAACAGGGCTGGAATCTTCTAGGGGGCTGAAATTACGTGTCGCTCCTGTTTGGGGTATAGGGGTGGGTGCCCGGAAGCAGCTGATCCGTCTCTGCGGCAGAGCTGTTGCACTTTGTATATGGGGGGCCCTGTGCACCCCAAGAGCATAGTGTCCCTTCCCCTCACTGGCTCAGCCCAGGTTCAAGAGGAGAGTAGACTCCACCCTCTGGATGGATGGAAAAGAACCAGGGGTCCCTCAGTCTGTCAGGGACCCGCCCCCATTAGGGAGGCTACTAGATGTTTCACTCCCTGGCGCTTGAGAGCACAGTGGTTAAGGGTCCTGATTCCAACCTGGATCCGAGTTTCACCGGCAAAACCCACATGGAGGAAGGAGAGAACTGACTTCTCTGGCCTCCAGCCATGGGTGCACATGGGCTCCGGTTCTCTTTCTCAGTCTGTCTCCGTCTCTCTCAAAGAAAATATTTTTTTCCAGGTTCATCATTTATTGTATAAATTGAGTATCACATGATGAGTTGACATTAGCTTCTCCAGGCATCAGTACTTCACAGGTGATATTTTAGAATCCGTTTATGTTGCTTTCACTGCTAGAGTTTTCTTGGACTTTAACTTGAAGTATAAGACCATCAAAGCAATGCCTCCGGATGTGGCCAGCACGCAATTCATTCTACCTGTGAGAGTGTAAGAGTTGAAATACTTTTTAATACCAGTGAACTGGAATTGGGCATAAGTTTCTGGGCCTGCCATGACTTCAGTCCGCCTTTGTCGAAGTCACAGATCCTGCAGCCGAGATGTCTTTCAACGAACCCAGCCACCGGCTCGGCTCAGATAAAATATTTTAAAACAAGCAGACAAGCAAAGTGGTGGAGGAGGAGGCTGCTGGGTAAAGCACTTGCTGCATGAGCCCGGGGACTTGAGTTCAGATCCCCAGCCCCCACACAATCTGTAACCTCAGAGCTGGGTGCTGGGGGGTAGAGACCAGAGGCTCCCAGCTGCTCAGGGCCCAGGCTGAACCAATGAGGTCTGGACTCGGTGAGACCCTCTCTCCAAAGATAAGGTGGACAGTGATTGGGCAGCTGTTCTCTGGTCTCCACGTGGGCACACACACGCACGTGCATGGGCCTGCACACACACACGTGCACGCATCCCCTTCCACACACATAAAAAGCTAAAACCTCCACAATTACATTAAAAAACATGCACTTGAGTAGGTGCCTGTGGAGGCCCAAGGGTGATGCCGGGAATCAGCCTTCCTCGCTCTTCCTCCTCACAGTTGTGAGCCCAGGTCTCTCATTAAACCCAGACACACCATCAGGGCCAGTGTGGCTAGCCAGCTTGCTCTGGGCACTCCCAGGCTCCGCCTTCCAGGGCTAGAATTACAAGCAGGTTGGGTCACTTCGATTGCCCAGCAGTTTTACGTGGGATCTGGAATCTGAACTCCGGTCCCTTTGCTTGGGAGGCAAGGGCTTCACCACTGAGCCTTCTCCCCAGCCCTCTTCTACCTCGTTTTTGAGGCAGGGTCTCTCTGGCTGTTTCTGCCACTGTCCTGCAGATTGAGGTGTCCAGCTAGTTCTGTTTCTACCTCCCACCTCCCCCTGGGATTACAGAGTCAAGTCGCGGCACCCTCCTCCTGGGGATTGAATTCGGGTCCTCAGGTTTGCGTGGTAAGCACCTTTACCCACTCATCTCTGCTGTGGTTTCTTTGAGACAGTCTCACGTAGTCCAGGCTGGCCCCATTCCCCTCTGTAGTCAAGGATGACCTTGAATTTCAGATCCTCCTATCTCCACCTCCTCAGTTCTGGGGTTACCGGTGTACACGACCACACCTGGTTTTTACTTATTTGTGTGACAATTTGAGCAAAGTTTTTCCTTCTCCCTTGACTGGATATAGCAACCTACAGTGAACTACTACTGACTGAGCGGATGAACTCGGAGTCAAAGTAGCTTCCAGATAGAGACATCCTTTCTCACGCTGGACCCCAGAAAGATACAATGATGTCGTTTGATTCTTGGTACCTTCCAGGAGTCGGGTTGAAATTTAACTGTGGGTGTGACTCTAGAGGTGACTAGATTAGGGGACTCTCTCTCCACAAGTGAATGAATACCGGAAAGGCTGAACTTTGCCCCGTTCTGTCTCTTGACCTCCCTTTGCCTTGTGCCACGTGATGGCCACACCATCTGAGGATCCAGCAAGAAGACTCTCCGTACCCGGATGCCACGCCCCCAGCCTTTTCAGCTGTGAGTTGCCCCTTCTCATTGTAACCTCGTTAAACAGTGTGTTACTGCAGTAGAGTAGTCTGAGACGGAGGAGGAAGTAGAAATGTTCTAAAATCAGGGCTGGAGAGCTGGCTCAGGCGTTAAGACTCTGCCTTGAAAGCAGAAGGTCCTGAGTTTGGATCCCAGGCAGAAACGGCGAAGGATGGGCTGCGCTTCTGGTCCCGGTGGGCGGAGCCTGGGAAATCCCACAGAGAATCAAAAGGGAGGGAGAAGCAATCCAGGATGATTCCCCAAGTCACCTTTGCTTGTTTACAGAGATGCACAGACACACACACAGACACACACACACACACACACACACACATGCATGCACAATTGAATAAATACTAAAAAAACATGTTTATGGGCTGGAGAGATAGCTCAGGGGTTAAAGCTTTTGCTTGCAAGCAAAAAAAGAAGAAGAAGAAGAAAAAAAGGCCTGAATTTGGATCCCAGATCTCTTGGAAAAATGTGGGGCACAAGTAACAGCTGTCTGCAATTCTGGCCCCGGAAGGGGGAGCCTGGGAAACCCCAGAGCAAAGCAGCAAGGAGATGGAGGAATCCATGCCTATGGAGGTCACAGGGATAACTTTGTGGGAATCACTTCTCTCCTTCCAACATACAGACTCTGGGGATCAAACTCAGGTTTGGGTACAGTATCCCGCTGTCCCAGAAAAAGAATTTCTGAATTCACTTGAAAAGCAAACGAGGCGTGACAGTGCACACCTCTCACCCCGGCACTGAGGGGCTGAGGGGCGGCACTGAGGGGCTGAGGGGCGGCACTGAGGGGCTGAGGGGCGGCTGAGGGGCGGCACTGAGGGGCTGAGGGGCGGCAGAGGGGCCAGCCTGTCTGTGTATTTGCATCCAGGGCATTCTGAGATACAGTGTGGGACCCAGTCTCAAAACAAAGCACATCCGTCCAGAACATTTGGGGGAAGGTTCCAAGGGAAGCCACCCTGGGAATTTCTTTCCTTTCCCGCCAAGACTGAGCAAGACCTCAGCTTTGCTCTGCGCCTGCTGTCCCAGGGGGCCTGAGGTGTCGGGGAGCATGCAGGTGCAGCTGCGCCCCACACTTCGGAATGGAGACCCTCCCCCGGCCTCTGCAGTTCACCAGCCTTCCAGACGATTCCAGGCCCACTGCCATGTTTTAAGAACGGGGGTCTTTCTTTTATTTTCATTTTGTATGTGTGTGTGTGTGTGTGTGTGTGTGCATGTTATGAGTATATGGTACATGTGGATGTGTGTGCGCAGTGTACATGCCTGTGGAGTCAGTGTGTTTCTGTGTGTGTATAATGTTCACAGATTGCAGGTGTGCATGTCGGTGGAGGCCAGTGTGTGTGTGCGTAATGTTCATAGACTGCAGGTGTGCACGTCTGTGAGGCTGGGGGTCCTGCTCTATCACTCTACCCTGTTCCCCTGGACTGAGGGTGTCTCCGTGAACTTGGAGTTGGGATGGTGGTCCCAAACCCCCAGAAGTCCTCCGGTCTCCACCTGACCTGGCTCTGCAGCTGCAGGAACGCCCAGCATTTACACCCACACCGGGACCTGAACTCAGGTCCCCATGTTTGCGCAGCAAGCCCCTCTGCCATGAGCCCTCTCTCCAGCCCCTGCCCTGCCCTTTCTCTCTCTAAGTGAGGCCTCTCTGTTGTTCTCTGGTTGAGAGGGGCTCTGCACCCCGGCTGGCCTCCAACTCCTAGTCGTCAAGCCCTTGAGCTTCTGATCCTCCCGCCTCTGCTTCCCAGTCGCTGGGCTTCCGGGCATGCGCCGGGAGGTCTGGTTTCTGCAGTGCCAGGGATTGAACTCAGGCCTCACCGCGCGCTAGGTCCGTACTCTGCCAGCTGAGCTTCGCTGCAAACCTCACCTGTTCATTCCTCCAAGCCAGGACTTTTGGTTGTGCTTGAGATAAAGTCTTTCACTCTGCAGCCCACGGTGACTACCGCTTCTCCGCGACCCTCCTGTCTCAGCCTCCATGCAGCTGGGAAAAGGAGCCCCCAGCCTCCATGCCGGGCTTCAGATTGGGATTTTCTTGGATGGGTTGTCCTCTAGGACACTCCGTGGACACTGGTGGTTCTGTCAGAACCAACCGCCTTCTCTACTTCCCTTTGGAGCTCGTGGGGAAGGCGCGGGGTCCAGACCCTTGGGGCTAGTGGGGAGCTCGAAGCAGCCACCCCTGGAAGACAGGAGACGAGTAGAGAGTTGTGAAGTTCCTGTTAGAGGCTTTGTGGGGAGAAGGGGCGTGGGAGGGAAAGCCTTTGGCCTGAAGGAGGGGAAGCAGGTAGGTCCCCAGAGGCAGTACAGAGGAGCTGAGGGAGGGGGAGGAGCTGGGGGAGGGGAGGAGCTGGGGGAGGGAGGAGCTGGGGAGGGGAGGAGCTGGGGGGAGGAGCTGGGGAGGAGCTGGGGGAGGGGAGGAGCTGGGGGAGGGGAGGAGCTGGGGGAGGGGAGGAGCTGGGGGAGGGGAGGAGCTGGGGGAGGGGAGGAACTGGGGAGGGGGAGGAGCTGGGGGCTGAGGGGGAAGAGCTGGGGGGAGGGGGAGGAGCTGGGGGGAGGGGGAGTCCGGGCCTCGTCTGTTTATGTAAGAATCACGGGAAGAACTTGTTCTGGAAGCTGCAGGACAGCAGAACTGCTAAGTTTAGACTTGAACCTGAAACTTTGGAATTCGGAGAGGCATCCGAGGCTGCTGGCCTTGGCGGGAAGGGCTTCCTCTGGGGCTCCAGCCTCTGACCCTGCCGCCTGGCCTGGACGGTGGCCTTGGAGCAGAAGAACAGAGGTGGGCATGGGGAGGCTGTGGCATTGCCGGAGAAAGCCCTGGACGTCAGTTTTCCTGCCACTGCCCTGCAGAGAACCCAGTGGTCAGCTGGGCCCCTGGTGTGTCATCTGTCCATCCGTCTGTCTGTCTACCTGTCACTACTAATGCCAGAAAGGAAGTCCTCACGTCTGGCTGGGCAGAGGGCAGCGCGGGAGGGGCTGCTTGGAGTCGGAAGTCAGCCGCGGCAAAGACCAGTGTAACAGCTGGGAGGGTAAAAAAGCAGGTTCAGCTTTCCTTGGCTAGTGAACTAGTGTGTGTGTGTGTGTGTGTGTGTGTGTGTGTGTGTATGTGTGTGTGCATGCATGTATGTGTGTATGTGTGTTTGCGTATATATGTGTATGTGTGTGTGTGTGTATCTGTGTGTGTTGGTGTGTGTATGTATGCGCACGTATGTATTTGTGCGTATATGTGTATGTATGTGTGTGCATGTGTATATGTGTGTGTATGTATGTATATGTGTGTGTGTGCACGCCTGTGCTTGGCATCTGGGGCTGTGTGGCTATTAGAGGAAGCATGGTGTATGGACTACCGTTAGCACAGCCACAGGGTCAGCAAGACCCCAAAGCCAACCCTTGGTGCTGACACCCCGCACAGCCGAGGCCCCCAGGCCACCTTGCCTTGGAGAGCCGACTCTCCAGATGTACAGGACACGCAGTCAGCTCATTCCGGGGGATGAGATGAAGGGGGACATGGGCAGGCAGAGACCGAGTCTCCCCAAGGGCAACAGGTCTGCTCCCCCCACTTCCCCCAGCTGCCTGACTGTTGGCTGCGGCTGCGCCATTTTGAAAAGTGTCCGTCCGTCCTGGTTGGAAGGTAGTGGTTCCCAGAACCACCCATACACTCTAAACCCCGACCACCCCCACACCCCCACGCCCCCAAATGATCTGGACAAAGGACTGTCTTTCCTGACGTTCTTTCACGTCCCACCTCCACTACCCTGGCAACCCTTGGCAACAACCCTCTTATTGGAGGGACTCTGCCCTGCCGTCCATGGGGGCTCTTGCCCCATCTTCTCTGACCTTCAGTTCTCTCTTCTGTTCTCAGGCTCGTTGACCATCACACCCTCAGCTCTAATAAGCGCTTATTTCTTGCATCTGTCCTTCCTGTTAGCTTCTCTTTATCAACTGTCATAGTTGGGCACAAACCTGTTGAGGGTTTGAGCTCTGGGCACATTTGTGGAGAATTAGCGGTTAAGTTAAGCCCAGAGCAAACCTGAGGGAGATGGTCTGGCTGATGGGGGAGGGCCCAGCCCATGATGGGTGGGAGGAGACCATGGACTGAAATACAAAGAGCTGATTGAGGGAGTCGGCATCCTTGCGTCCACTTGGCCAGACATGCTGGTCTGGCAAGTAAGGATCGTCCCTCTCTCAGCTGCTATGTGGAGATGGTGTGGCCAGTTCCCTTGGCCCCAGTGTTGGTGTGACCTGTCCACCAAGCTGGACTAGAACTGTAACCAGACAATTGTAAGAGAAAATAAACCCCTTGTTCCCCTAAGCTGTGTGATGGTGATTTATCAGCAACCACGCAGGCGACTGCAGCATCAACGGACCTCCAAACCAACCTTACACGCTGTTTTCGTCGCTCTTGATTCTTTTCCCCCATATACCTGATGGCGACGGTCCACCATGACCTTCCCTACCTGGAGTGCACACCGACTCTCCGTGGTCACTGCTGGTTTGACTGACATCAGTCTCCAGTGTTCTTGTAACAGGGGTCTGCTGCTCCGGAACCCTTCACCTCCCTGTTTGGAGGGGGGCTTCAGACTTCCGGCCATGCTCTTCCACTTTAAGCTCGCCCATCTTAAAGCTAAAATAGAGCCCCCTGACCACCAGGCCCTCGACTATAATAAGATCCGTATTTTTTTTTTTTATTCAATTGTGCATGTGTGTGTGCGTGCGTGCGTGCGTGCGTGCGTGTGTGTGTGTGTGTGTGTGTGTGTGTGTGTAGAACCACAGACAAATTTGGGAAACACCATGGACGCCTCCACCTCCTCCTTGTTTACTCTGCCCCGGGATTCACAGGCTCCGCCCTACCAGGACCAGAAACGCAGGCCGCCCCCACTTCCGCCCAGCATGGGGTCTAGGATCCGAACTCAGGACCTTCCACCTGCAAGGCAGAGGCTTAACCCCTGAGCCACCTCTCCAGCCCCAAAATCCATATTTCTTAAATCTCTCTTGTGTTAGCTTCTCTTTATAGTTGACGCTCCCTGTTAACCTTACACATTGTCTTAGAGTTGCTCCAGTTTCTACCTGCATCCCCCTAACAGGACAGTCCCTTCTGCCTCTCTCAGACTCTGAAGGTTTTAGTTTAAATTTGCAAGGAAGAACCTGATTGGTCAGACCTGGGTCCAGTACCCCGCCCCACCTAATTAGATGTTACAACGCTGGAGTAGGTGGGGCTGAGGTGTGTGTGTGTGTGTGTGTGTGTGTGTGTGTGTGTGCACGCTATGTCTGGTGTAAAAGGTCAGCTTCCTGCCCCTCCCTGAAGCTGTGCCCGGGAGGGTCCATGAGTCACTTTAGAATTACATTCCAGCTCCAGGCCAACTTCCAGGGCCCCTCCCTGTTCCAGCAGATTCTCTTCACCTATCTCTTGTAACTGTTTCCTTGGAATTGAAACATTTCCTTCCGAAGGTCAGGAGGCAGGTTCCTAAGAACCCTGAACTACCCAGCACTCTGCAGATCCTGGGTTCAGGTAACCTACGTGGTCAATCGTGAAAGAGGAAGGAGACTCTTGGGCGGAGGTGCTGGCTGAGTGTGCATGTTATCACCATGCCGGCTGGCTACGGCACCATTCTGCAAACCCTGCGCCTTAGCTAGACAGGGCACGCCAGCTGTGACCTCCCTGGCAACTCACTGGCTTATTACCAAGCTAGACTTGGGGAAAATCATTTATTTGGTCCATCCCCATGGACCTGTCTGGAGTGAAGAGACATTTATTCACATCTCAGGAGAAGTGAAGAATAGCTGTATTTACTTCAAAAACCGACTGCACCATGGACTAGATGGAAGTTTTGTTTTTTTGACTTTTTTTTTGCGCGCGCACGCATGTGTGTGTGTGTGTGTATCAGAGGGCACTGTGAGTCCCTGTGAAGGACCAAGGGTGACTTTAGAAATCATCCTGGGTTGCTTCTACCTCTTTCTTGCTCTCCTCTGGGATTTCTCAGGCTCCGCCCACCAGAGCCGGAAGTACGGGTCGCCACCGTTTCTGTTTGGAATCTTTTTCTTGGGACCTGGGATCTGAATTCAGGACCTTCTGCTTTCGCGGCAGAATCTTAACCCCTGAACCATCTCTCCAGCCCTAGGTGGAAGTTTTTAATGGAGTTCCAGAACTGTCAGGCCAATGATAGGAAGGAGAGAAGAAAGAGAAAAGAGGGGAGAGAGAAGGGGATGGCGGGTTTTATACCCTCGGGGTTGGTGGGCGGGCTGAGAGGGCAGAGTCTGGAGGTGATTTCCGGGACCCTCCCACCTCGGGTCTTTGACTTTAACCCGCTTAGCATTGAGGGTCAGGCAAGCATGGGCCGTTAGGGGTGAGGGCCATCACGCAGAAGCTCCGCCCTGAAAGTGGGGGGGGGCAAGGAGCGGGATTCACAGCACAGCCATTTGTTGAGTGCTTGTTCCCTGAGCGTTCCATTTTAAACAGAACGATTTCTTTAGTGTGTGTGTGTGTGTGTGTGTGTGTGTGTGTGTGTGTGTGTGTGTATGTGTGTACATGCTGGATGAGACGGTAACTTTGTGGGCTTGGTTCTCTCTTTCCCCCTTGCTGGTCCATTTGGTAATCCTCCTGCAACCTGGCTGGAACGCAGAGATTTCTACACTAAAGCATGGGAGGCTTCAGGAGGAGTAGCACTGGCCGGCCACGCTTTCACTCCTTCCCTCCCCTCTCTTCCTTCGCAACATCTGATGGCCACCAAGGACAGAAGCCCGGGGATGCTGCGGACTTATTCCTGCAACACTGACAATAGCATCTGTCTTCTCTGACCTTGACATCTCTCTTCTCTCCCGCTTTAAGGTTCAATTGTGGCTCCCTTAGCCACCAGGCCCTCCGTTCTAATAAACTCTTATTTCTAAGTCCTGCCTGTTAGCTTCTATTTATAAGGGACCTCCATGTTGACCTTACGCATTGTCCTAGAGTGACTCGATTCCTCCCCCCACCTACCAGGCTTGTCAGCAAGCGCCTCTCCTGGCTGAGCCAACTTGCCAGTGCCTTGTGCCCCCTTTAAACGGACACAGAGGCCCTGAAGGCTCAGAGAGGCCAGACTTTCTGCCCTTGGGCACACAGTGGCTCGTAGTGCCCTAGGCACAGACCCACAAGTAGTACAAAGGGCAGCTGGGGAAGGATTCCACCACAGGGCTGGGATGCTGTTGGAACTCTCTGGAAAAGGGCTGAGGAGGCAGGACCTCGGACTTTTGCCCTGAGTCTCACACCCGGGCCCCTGAGATTCCTGAAGACGCTTATGGGTGTCCTCCCCAAACCCTGCTTCTCGCCCTCCTGGGTGACTCAGCAGCTTGCCCTCCCCATCTGCCCTGGGAGCTGGCTATGACTTTGTGCCTAAGGACGTTCGCTAGTTTAGAAAGTTATGGAAAAACCTGAGTTGTGACTTTGAACCCAGGGCCCTGGGGCATATGAAACCTGTGTTCCTCTCCCCATCTTGAAAGGACCTTTTCTCAAATTCTGAGTCAGATCTGAACACATCCTCCAACCACAGGATTTAGGGCATCCTGGGCACACCCCAACTCCCTGGCATGCTCCCTTCTTTCCGCAGGGAACAGCCTTCCTAACCAGATCGCATCTCCCGCCTCGGGCCAGCAGCTTGCCCTGGCAGTTGCAGTCATAGCCCGAGAGGCCAACTGCTTCTGCCACGACTGGTTGGGAGCAAGTGTTCTGATTCTGGGGCGATCCCGAACCTTCTCTGTACCCTGAGTGACCATAGGACACCCACTGGTCAAAGGACGAGAGTGTCATCTTCGCACAGGCGGCATCACTACTTGAAGCCTGTTTTGGGGTTGGTCTAGAACCACGCTGAAACAAACCATGTGCCCCTGAAGTCCTATTGGGAGCGAGACCCTCCGGCTGCCGAGCACTGCCCCGAGCCCAGCAGCAGGGCCGGATATCCGGAACCCGCATGATCTCGGGCCAGTGAGACCCCGCGGGGAGTCTCGCAAACTTCGGTTTCCTTTTTTTTTTTTTTTTAATTTATTTAAATAACGTTGCAGATGCTTGGAAAATGGCTGCTGGGGGCTGTCCTGCAGGGGAATATGGCCGGAGGATTTGTAGTGAGATGCACAGGGGTGTGTTCCCCGCGCCCCGCGAGGTGACGCACCGGGCTCCGGAAACTGTCGCGAGCTGGAAACTGTCGCGAGCTGGGATGGCAGGGCCACGGGGCCGCCCTGCTCCGTGCAGCGCCCCCTACGTAGCTCAGTGTCTCCGCAGGATTAGGGACCGCCCTCTGCATTTAACTCCCAGAGTGGGTTGGTTAGGGGGTCCGGGGACCGCCTGCTCCTGCCAGGCCACTCCCCCGGTCCCCCTCCGCTCAGCTAGCTGAAAGACCTCCTCCCTCGTCCCCAAAGCCTCCCCGGGGAGGGAGGATCCAGCAGTGACCCGCGTGTCCCTGCGCACGTCAGTCCCCCGCCCCCCGATCGCCCGTGCCGGGGCGCACGCAGACCCTCACGCGCCACCGCACCCATCCGCAGGCTCGCAGGGCCGCTGCGGGTAAGTGCGAGGCTCGCGGATGGGAAGGGGACCCGGGCCTCCGCGGGGCGCGGTCCGGGGGGCGGGGCCCGGGGCGGAGCTCCCGGGGCCGGGAGCGCAGGACAGGGGCGGGTCCGCGCCGTCGCGATCCGCGCGCCCCGCCCTCGGCCGCCGCTCGCTGCGCTCGGTTCCTCTTCGCCGCAGCCCCCGCCGTAGCCGCCGCTGCTCCCGCCTCCGCTGCCTCCGAGGTAGGCGCAGCGGCAAGGGCCGGGGCTCTGCCTGCGCCCCGGGCCGCCCGCGGGGCTCCGGGAGAGTCGTGAGGGAGGCGATGGAGGGAGGATCGTGCAAGGGCGGACGGCCTAGGTGCCAGCCTGGGAGAGGGTGACCCAGGGGCGGCCGGCGTGGGCCTGGCGGGTCGGGGGCGGCCGGAGGAGGCCGGGGAGGGAGGGAGCCGAGCAGCCCCGGACGGGGGGAGCCCGAGGACGAGCAGCCAGAGCCCCTGCAGCTGGGAGCGAGAGGCCGTCCGCACACGCGGGCGGAAGGGCATGGGCCGCCGCGTGGAGGCCCGATCGGCCGCGGGTCTAGGTGACCTTTCCCGGAGGCGCCCTCTAACTATGGACCCGAACCGCACAGGTTGGGTAGCGACCCTCCCGCCGCCCGCTGGTCCTCCCAGACCCGTGGGCAGGTCAAGCTGCTTCCGTAGGGATGAGATTTTTGGGATGCCCGTGCTCTCGAGTCCCCGGCCCTGCATTCCCTGGCTGGCCCACGCGACGAGAAACTGGCTCCCTGCACTTCCGTGCGTGCAGCGCCTTCCCCGGGCAGAACGGGCTGCAATGGACTTAGGCCCAGGGGCCAGGAAGCGGGGCCTGGACAAGAGGTCTGACTTTGAAAAGCAGCCCACCGGGAGCAAGGTGGCTGACTTCCTTAGCTTTAGGAAGGATTCCTGGTTGGGTGGCTCATTCATTTGGGAAATGCGACTGTGTTTGTGCAAGGAACCTGATTCTGACATCACGTGGGAGGCCCAGGGCCCTGACGATTTGTCCAAGGTCACACTGTGGAAGAGCTGCGAGTTTCTCCTCCGTGAAGTAGGAGCGATTTTCGTATCACTGAGCTGAGGGGAAGAATAAAATGCTCCCACATAAAGCCTTCAGAAAAGTGCAGGGCCCCCCTCCAAGGCCACCGGAGAAACCTTGCGGCGGCCTTTGAGGGAGGACGGATCCCCCCACTCCTCCCCACCATTCTGCTCCACGTGGTGTCCTGGAAGGGGCTCAAGAAATGGACCTGTTATTTTAAACACCCTAGCTGTGTTATTCTTAACAACGTCTTCCCTGCCCGGCTGTTGAGTGACCGTCATTAAAAGTACCCTCTGTTTACAAGTGAAAGGATGGCGCTGGAAACGCACAGGCTGACTGACGGTGCCCAGCAGGGAGAGACTGGGTGCGCCGGCCTGTGCCACCCCAAGCCTGTTGCTTAGCCTTCCTGCTTCGGGGCTGGTATAGATGAAGGGTATGTCTACCCAGGGGCGGTCTTCTTTCTTTTCTCCCCCTCCCCCAGCTCTGGACTGCCTGTCCACAGGGCCACACTGAGCTCTCTGGGCATCTTGTCTCCAAGGTAGGGAGGGTAGTGCCTGGCACCCCGGAGGTTGTGGAGATCAGTCTGTGGGATGCGCTTTGTGTGTGTAATGTGTGTGCTCAGTGTGTCCGCACACGCCTGAGGCCATGGGCGGACAACAGGTGACCTGTTTTTGTTTTTGTTTTGTCTTAGTCCCTTGAGACAGGATTTCTCACTGCATTGGGAGCTAGACTGATAGCCAGCCAGCCCTTCAGAGATTTGCCTGTCCCACAGCACTGGCGTTCCAGGTGGGCCCAGGACCACTCTCGGCTTTTTAAGTGGGCGTGGGATCTGAACTCAGGTCCTTCTCATGCTGGTATAGAAGTGCCTTTGCGCATCAAGCCCTCCCCCCAAGGCGCCTTTTGCTAGGATAGTGTGATCGTTCCACCAGGCGACACACAGTAGGTGCACATCAAGCCATGGAATTACTGCGCTGCGCTGCAGACCGGGATGCAGGTCAGTGACCCCGGAACATCCTCCCGAGGTCGCAGGGATCTCACGCACAGCGAGGAGCCGACTCTGCCTCGCAGCATCTTGTGATTTAAAGAGCTGTAGTCTGCGCGCCCTCGAGCAACCCGAAGCAAAGGCTGCTTTCTGACTCGAAGGAGCACATCTGTCGGCATTGTTCTAGAACTTTCCAAGTCCCGTGGGAAACTTGTCCAACAGGCGTTTCTGGGCCCAAAGCTGGAGTGGATCCTGCTCAAGGCCTACGGACTGTCCTTTCCCTCTCTGGCAGAGGGTGTGTGGCAGGCTTGTGCTGAGTTGTCTTGATTAAGGTTCCTGGCCCCAGGGCTGCGCGGGGGTCCCCAGCTCTTGCTGTTGGGGGGCGGGTGTTGACATGGGACCGCAGGCCGGCGACTGTGGGGATGTCTCCCTGCCTTTGCTGCCAAGGTGTTCCTGAGGCCTGTGTGCCCTGGCTGGGCTTTCCCACGGTGCGATAGCTTTCTGGGGTGTTTCGGTGACTTGAGAGACAGATAGGGTGTGGCTGAGGGCTGACAAGCCAGGAGGCGCCCCCCAGGGGCTTGGAAGACCTGGCGTCTGGTTTTAGATTTTCTCCCGTGTTCCTAAGGTACTTACCAGGGCAAGGTGGCCAGTGGGGCTTCAGTTGTTGGACACATGCCTGTTTTACTGTCTACTTACAGGTCTAAGTGCCCTGCACAGGGCTGGGCTGCAAAGGCCCCTAGAGAACAGGCTGCTCTCCAAACAGTCGTCTCATGAGCATGAGTCCTACAACCTTCCTATGCCTTAATTTCTCTGTTGTGAAATTTTCCCTCCCTTCCTTCCTTCCTCCCTTAATCCCTCCTTTCCTTCCCTCCCTCCTTCCTTCCTTCCTTCCTTAATCCCTCCCTTCCTTCCCTCCTTCCTTCCTTCCTTCCTTCCTTCCTTCCTTGCTTCCTTCCTTCCTTCCTTCCTTTCTTCCTTCCTTCCTTCCTTCCTTCCCTCCCTCCCTCCCTGCTTCCCTCCCTTCCTGCCTCCTTCCCTTCTTCTTTCCTTCCTTTCTCCCTCCCTTCCTTTTTTCCTCCCTTCCTTTCCTCCCTCTTTCTCTCCTTTCTGTTCTTCCTTCCTGGATCTCGCATAATCTAGACTGGCCTCACACTTCCTGTGTAGCTGAGGGTAACCTTGAACTTCTTTCCCTTCAGCATCCACCCTGCTAAGTGGGAGCTGGGATCACAGCGGGTGCCACCACGCCTGGTTCTGCTGTAAAAGTATGATTGCTATGGGCACATTGCAGGAGGTTAGGGTGTGTGTGGGGTGTGTGTGTGTGTGTGTGTGTGTGTGTGTGTGTAGTGTGTGTGACATTCCTTAGGCACAGAGGTGAGGTCACATGAGTGGACTAGTCCCATCAGCTGATGCTGTCTGACTACATAATGTCACCTCTGTTCCAGGGAGCCCAAGTGAGACCTTTGCAAGCTAGAAACTCCTGTTTATTTGGTCCTCAGGTGAGCAGTCTGTGGCTGGTATGGACCAGAGGCTAACAGTGTTCCTCCAGTGGGATGTGCAATGTTACGTTAGACTGGCCTGTGTTCCCTGGGGTGAGGTGGGAGGTGTTCTTCCTGGTCCTGGCTGGACACTATCTAGTTAAACAATACCTCTCTATGGGCTTTCTGGACCCTGGGATTTGGAGTGACCTTTTGGTAACTGCTGAGTGGTCACTAGTGTAATAGTAAATATGCAAAATGAGATCCTTGCCCCCACAGAATCCAAAAACAGTCCATGTATCGGGCTGGGGACGTAGCCTAGTTGGTTGGATGCTTGTCCTGGGTTCAATCCCCAGCTCCCCGTAACTGGACACGGTAGTAAACACCTGTAACCCCAGCCTGTGGGAGGCGGTGAGTGAAGGATCCGAAGGTGAAGGTCGTCCTTCTTCCTGTGCTGTGCAGCGTCCGGGCTACATTAGAGTCTGTCTCAGGAGAAAACAAACAAACAAACAAACAAACAAACAAACAAACAAACAAACAAACAAATCAGCCGACCAGTCAGTCCCTTTAATAAAGTTCTAGTAGTGTTTGCCCCTCACATTATGAAGCGCTTTGCATGAAGATCGAGGGACAGAGGTTCAGTGTAACTCTGGACCCTTCTCAGGGGTCCTTCTTCCCTCGGCTGGTGGGCGGGGAGGGAGCAGGCGGGCCTGGGTCCGCTCTATTCTCCTAAAGCTGGTGGAACGGTCTGCTGCTGCTGCTGCTGCTGCTAGTGCTGGTGGCCCAGCTTCCAGAAGGTTTTAAAATAGAAGCAATGCCTGGAAAGTCAGGCTGCCACCATGAGACTGGTGGGAAGGGGGAGGGGAGGGCAGGCTCTTCGAGAACACCACCTGCCTCCAGAGCTCGCAGCCATGGGCCTTGCAAGCATCTGGAAGCAGCGACTGCCCCAGGAGAAAGTGCTCGAGTGTGTGTGTGTGTGTGTGTGTGTGCATGCGTGCGTGCGTATACACGTGTGCACATGCATGCATATACCTGCCTACTTGTCTGTCATGGGGGAGGCTTCTGGGTGCGCTTGCAAATCTAAGTTCCATTTCTCTTGGACACTTTTTCTTCCTGGTCTCCAAGGTTGGGTCGGGTGTTTGTTGCTGGTGTGTAACTGAGCTGGTCTTTTGTGCCCCCCCCATCTGTACAGGCTGGCCCACTTTGCCCACTTTTGCCTTGGTGAACCTCGCAGAACCCTGGTGGGTCAGCAGAGCCCGAGAGACCTTCTTCCCATCAGCCTCTTCCCGAGGGAATCCTGGGGTGGTGACAGTGTTGATGATAGATTTCTTTGCTTGCTGGGTTTTTGGGGCTCCGGACAGGCGTGCAGCATAGGTTTTCCATCATTTGCAGAGACGGGAGTGGGATCCCTGAAATGGGGTGCGACCTTCTTCACACCCAAGGCAAGTGACATCTGCCACGTTCTTCTATCACTGCTCTGTAGTCACCTGGATGGGCTGGAGATGGGGGTGGGGAGAATGGGGGGGTGACTGCTGGTCTTTGAGACCAGCCCTGCGGGCCCTTTGCCTTTGGAGGTGGCTATTCAGCGCACTGGGGTGCTACATGTGCTCAGGAGACTTCCAGCTCTTCGTAGCCGAGTGTGAGACCATCCAACCCCCACGTCAACCATGGTAGCGGCCGCTCACTCTCCTTGCAGCAAAAGGGACGTGTGTTAAGCCTGTTCTCAGTGCTCGATGCTCTGCACGCTGCATGCATGTGTGAGTGTGTGTGGTGTGAGTGTATGTGTGTGTGTGTGTGTGTGTGTGTGTGTGTGCATATGCGTGAGCACAGATCCTAGCTGCCTCCTCCCAAAGCTGTGTGGCAGTTGGGGAGTTTTGCTCTATTCTTGTCTTCTGGGCAGAATGGCCCCCCTGCTGGTAGTCACACGGGAGTGGAATGTGCCCCCCTCCTCCCCCACCTTGTCTAGTGATAACCCGCAGTGAGAATCCTCTCTTGGAACCAGTATGGACACTGTCTAGACATTCTGGCTTTTTACTGGACCGTGGTTGACTGTTAATATTTTCCGTTCATACATACACCATTTAAATGATGAAGTGGAATAAAAAAAAAAAAAGGAGACTCCTGTCTAAGTGTCACGCCTGTCCCTAAACACCTTACCCCTAGGGGCGACTCCAGGGGAACCACAGTTCATAGGCCCCTAGGGTCACAAGTTCATGGACATGTAAAGATACGTATATTAAAAGATCTACTTCTAATTACATGAAATTAGAAATTTTCTGTGAATTTCTCTGTCTTTGTGTGTGCGCACACACGTGTGTCCTGCTTTAGTGTTCTGAGACCTAGTCTTTAATCAAACCCAGAGCTTCATGATAGGCCAGCCTGGGTTAGTTTAGGGGATTCCTACGCTCTGTCCTCTGGGGCCGGAACGCCACACCTGCCTAGCATTTTATGTGGTTTATTTCACATCTAGGAATTCGACTCTGTTCCTTTTGCTTGTGTGGCAAGCGCTTTGGCCACAGAGCCATATCCCAGGCCTTTTTTTACCCTTCAGTTGTGTGATAACTTTGTACACTCTCCACATGCACATTTACCTCATTCTCCTATTACTATTTTTAAATTTTTCTCTTAAATTTTTTCATGTTCATTTTATTTTAAACAAATTTATTATTGTTGAGTTCATATCTGATATGTAGTGCACATACCAGGTCACGTGGCGTGTACATGGAGGGCAGAAGACAAAAGTTGGTTCTTTCCATCCTTTAGGTGAATTCTGGGGCTCAAATTCAGGCTGTCAGTCTTTTGAGGCAAGGCGTTTTTGCCTGCGAAACTGTCATGCCATTCCTACATCTCTTCATTTTATCTTGTGTTTCTGTGTCTGCGTGCGTGTGCGTGGAGTTCAGAAGTGTCATGCTTTGAATGTGAGTTGTCCCTTGTAGGCTTGTTAGAAGTTGGGAAGGTCATGGTACCTTTAAGAGGTGGAGCCTGTTGGAAGAAGGATGCTACAGGGGTTGGGCCTTAAGGTTGGAGATCTAGGGATCAAGCTCAGGTAATCAGGCTTGGTAGCAAGTGCCTCTATCTTCTGAGCCAAGCTTGCCAACCATATATATATATATCCTCTGAAGCAGCATCTCATGTGGCCCAGGCTGGCTTTGAACTCACAACATAGATGACTTTGCTCTCCTGATCGTGCTTCCTCTATCCTCTGGTACAGAGGATCCTACCATCCTCCTTCACTTTACCTTGGTATTTTCAGTGATCACATAGTAGATGCTCCTTCTTCTGCAAGGACCTTGATTTTGGTTCCCGTTGATGAGTGTGCGCGCGCTTCTGGGTTGGAGTGACGTGGTTACACAGCGGGCATCCTTGCCCACGCGTCTGCGAGTGCTGCGGCGGGCGGCCTCCTAGGAGAGGCGCCGTCCTCCGCAGGTGTGTGCCTGTAGCATTCGCACTTGCCACGAGCAGCGGGACTTGGTTTCCACGCCTTCGGGGTGCTGGGTATCGGCCATCCTTTTCGTGGGCAGTCGGCTTGTGCATCTTGACTCTGCAAGGAGCTGGGAAGTCCGTGCCTGGTTCTGAGGCCAGAAGCAGCCAGCATTCCCCTGAGGATGCACTCTCCTCAGCCTGCTTGCGCCTAGCTCTTCCTGGTTGGCAGCAGGGTGGGGTGCGGCTCCCCAACTCCTGTCAGAGCCCTGACTCCCCAACTCCTGTCGGAGCCCTGGCCGGAGCCCTGGCCACCACATCCAGGAAGCTGCTCACTTCCAAATTACATTGTAATCTACCTTGTTCCTATTGTCAGACACTCAGTTACTAAGTTTCTACTTCCCTTCCCTAACCACACTGATACTTTGTTATTGAGAAAGGGGCTGGCTTGGTTGCCCAAGTTGATCTTGAACTAGATTTAAGAAATTCTTCCCTCCCTCCCTCCCTCCCTCCCTTCCTTCTTTCCTTCCTCCCTCCCTCCCTCTTCCTTCCTTCCTTTCTTTTTCTTTCTCTCTTTCTTCCTCTTTCTCTTTCTCTCCCTCCCTCCCTCCCTCTTCCCCCCCTCTTTCTTTCTTCTTTTTCTCTTTCCTCCCCCCCTTTTCATTCTTTTAATTTGCTTTTTCTCTCCCCTCCTCCTCCCCTCCTTCTTCCCCCTCTTCTTCCCTCCCTCCCTCCCTTCTTCCCTCCCTCCTTCCCTCCCTTTCTCCCTTCCTTCCTTCCTGCCTGTAGTAGTTTTAATTGTTGCTGTGAGAGTCAAGAACTTGAGGGAGAAAGGGAGATTTATTCAGCTTATGGTTTCAGAGGGGAGACACAATCTTCCGTGGCAGAGGCGGCCTGGCTGGCGGCTGAAGCTGGAGGTCGGCTACGCTGGCACTGCAAACATCTTGGCGGCTTAGAGCTAGCTGTTCAGTCCAGTAGGCCAGGGGGTGAAGGCTGAAGGCTCGAAGAAGCAGTCTCTCTTCAAAGACTTGAGGATCCTGGAGAGTCAGAGAAGCGGAGCGCAGTCTCTCTTCCAAGTCTTCTGTTCAGTGGCTCCTTTTATCTGCTCTGCTACTGGGCGGCTCCAGTCAGATCCAGGGCTGGTCTTTGTATTGATCTGGATAATCTCTTCAGGCAGTCTGACAGCTGATTTTAGTATGCCAGGTTTGTCAAGTTGACAACCCAGGATTAACTATCTCCCTCCCTCCCTCCCTCCCTCCCTCCCTCCCTCCCTCCCTCCCTCCCTCCCTCCCTCCCTTCCTTCCTCCCTCCCTTCCTTCTTTCCATCCTTTTTCTTTCCTTCCTGTTTCATGTACCCGGAGCTTGTTTTGAGCTGCCTATGTCGCTGAGGATAACCTTGAACCGCTGATCTTTCTGCTGTGCACGGTCCCCCTGCTGGGTGCAGTGCTGGGATAAGTCCTTGCAAAATACACGCGAGGCAAACTCTACCCCTGAGCGGTGGCCCCTTCCTCTCACTGGACCTCTGCCCTCAGCTTTCCGAGCAGCTGCTTGGGACTCAGGACATGTTCACTCACAGAACATACATGACTATCAAATGCCTGCGTGGACCAGGCCTTTGGTGTCTTTTGCACACGCTTTGTCAGTGTTTTAGGTCAGCAACATGCACAACAGGCTCTCAGGTGCAGGGGTGCGGATGTGGGGGTGCGGAGGTGGGGGTGCGGAGTAGGAGCAGCTGTCACTTCTGTGCGACTGATGAGTCAGGGAGGCTGTCCCCCCAACCCCCCCAAGATGGAGGTTATGTAAGTGTGTCGTACAGCCTGCACTGCTGATACTCTATCCTTCCACTCTGTGCTTCCAAAATGGCTGCATCTCCAGTCCTTAGGCTGGTCGGAGCTTGCGTAATTTGCTGAAGGTCAGCCAGGGTAGACTAGACTTGGACGGTAAGCTGGCAGGTTGTGGAGGGGAACCAGGGACTCCCCTTTCCTCCTGGTCCTTCACGGAGTCTTCCAAGAAAAAAGACCTGAGTTCAGATCCCACATTTAAAAAAAAAAAAAAAAAGCCAGGTGGGCGTGGCAGTCTGACTAACTCTAGTCCTAGAAAGTGGAGCCTGGAATCCCCCAGCAAGCTGGCTAGAGAAGCTCTAATAGCCGCTCTGGTTTCATTGCGACCCAGGCTCCTAAGAGTGAGGTGGAGGATGGCTGTCTCTGTCGTTCATGGGCCTGCCCAGGCTCCCATCTCAAGTGCCCTGTGACCTACACCACACGGTCACACTCGTACATGCATTGCTGGCAACGCACATACCCCATATGAACATGCATGAAAGAAAAATAGAATGGAGCCTTCTGTCTCAGGCTCTCCCTAATCCTGCTGGATGAATGTGGCGCAAGATGGGGTGCGGGTGGGGGGATCTTAAGGGTAGGAAGGAAAGCAACTGACGGTGGTTAGTGGGGGGTGAGCCAACTTTTGGTACAAAGGGATGTTATGTGGCCTGAGGTCCAAGAGAGGGTTGGATTCTGTCCTGTAAGGTGGGGAACACCTCTCTACCTGCCTGCTCTGGGGCGACTGAAGGTCTAGATGGGGTGGTTATACGAGGCTCTGTTTTGGATATAGGAAGGCCGGGGTCCATCAGTGGGAACTGGCATCCACGTGTTGGCGTGAAGAGTTGGTGCTGGATAGAGTTTAGTGAATGGGTAATTCATTCACGTGCAGTTGGTAGCAGATGCGGGAAGCATGGTGTGACTGAGGGAGGGGGCCCCACAAGACCCCAGCTCCCCTGCGCTCAGGCTGGTCTCTCCGAGCTCTGGCATCCTTGGTGGTAACCTCAGAAACCCACTAGTGCTGGCGCAGGCTGATGTTTGCTGTGAGCGGTCCTCCCTCTCCCTCCCCCCACAGGTGACTTTGCCTTTTGGGTTTTGGGGATTAGTGGGGATTAGTGCAGACAGGCATTTGGGAGCAGAGCGTTAACTGCTTCTTCCTCAAAGTGGGAGACTGAGCCCGATGTGAAGATAGCTGCCTATCTGGGCGGCCTGGGATCTGTCTGTCCTGTGGGGCTCGAGAAGAAGGGGGGTGACTCTTCAGAACCCCTTCCTGATGAGGGTGTGGCCCAGGTGGTAGAACGCTTGCCTAGCATGCAGGAAGCCCCGGCCGCCCCCGTACCCTGGCACTCGGGAAGCAGAGGCAGGAGGGTGGACGTTCAGGACTGGCTTTGGCTACGTAGTGAATTTGAGGGTAGCTTAGTATATAGGAGACCCCCCTCAGTGACCCCCTGCCCCTCAAAGGCACGGCTCCTGAGGTGTTGGGGGGGTCTTACTAACTTCAGGCACAACCACTGGACTTTTCTCCCCTCTGTCCTGGCCGGGCTGGGGAGGGGCAGTACTGTGTAAGGGATGGAGAATGTTCTGGGCCCTGTGCCAGGTGTTCTGCGGGTCTGCTGAGCTGTGTTGCCTTAGCCGTGCACCCCGGGGTGTTCCGTGTTGACATCTCCTAGATGTTTGGGGCTGACATATGACCCGAGGTGCTGGCGCAGCTGTCTGCAGGGCCCGAGGCGTGGTCTCCTGCCTGACCCTGGGGTGCTCGCGCCTCGGGATGGACTAGGGTGGAAGGAACCAGTGGGAAGAGAGGATTCCTGTCCGCAGACCTGGTCCTCTGTGCCCTTCTCGGGGTTCAGATCCTAACTGCAAGAAACGGCAGCAGCGGAACCGAAGGGCAGGCAGGGTACACGGCTCCCCCAGCCCCTCAGTTTCACAACTTCACACAGGTTTATAGCTGCTTCTGTGTGTGTGTGTGTGTGTGTGTGTGTGTGTGTGTGTGTGTGTATGTGTATTAGAGTGTGCCAGGTGTCCCTGTGGAGGCCCAAGGGTGACGTCCAGAATCACCCTGGCTGCTTCTACCTCCTTTTTTGCTTTACTTTGGGATTTTCCAAGCTCCACCTACCAGGGCCAGAAGTGCAGGCTGGTGGTATTTGGTCTTGGCATTTTTTCCCCCCCTGTGGGACCTAGGATCCTAACTCAGGACTTTTTGCTTGCGAGGCAGAGTCTTGACCCCTGAGCCATCTCTCCAGCCCCAGGTTCAGTTTAATAATCGGGGTGTGCAGTATTTTCAAGATGAATGGACCTAGACGGGGGATGGACCTCGAGTGATTGAGCCCCTGCCTCGCTGGGCTCGTCCCGGCACAGGAACCCTGCGTGGTGACAGGTGTGGTCGTACCAGCACTTGGAAGGTGGAGGAGGATCAGAAGTTCCAGGTCGTTCTTGGCTCTATGGCAAGTTTTGAGGCCAACCTTGGTTACATGAGAACCTGCCTGGGGTGGGGAATAAATAAAGCCTTCTGGTTGGCTGAGGTTAATGAGTCAGAGGTGGGGGGTATGGGGGATGGTGCTTTCTGGAGCATGACCCCCCCCTTTCCAGGGCAGAGGTCACAACACATGCATTGTCGGGGGAAGATTTTGATTTATTTTCAGTTTTTATGTACTGTGTGTGCGCAGTGGAGAGTGAGAGAGAGAATAGGAGAGGATTCACAGTCCAGTAATGCATGGAGATAGAGGGCCACTTTCAGACAAGTTCTGTCCTCCCACCTTGTGGATTCCGGGTGTCTGTCTTGGGTCTTCAGGCTTGCGACCCGCTGAGTCATTTTGCTGCCCCTCCTCATTTTAATTCTTTGTACGCAGCTTGTTGGTGAAAAGCCGTCTGAGGGATGGAGTGAGATCCTTAGAGCAAAGACGTGTAACTGCTCTTTCTCTGACCACTGGCATGCTTAATTAGTGCTTGTTGACTGACTTAGTCACGTGTACAGATTTCAAGGAGTGCTTTTCTAAAATTTGAGCTGGATGGTTGATGAAGCCCGGGACTCAGGTGCGCTAAGCAGTGTGTTAACCTTGAACTGCGTCCCCCTGTGTTGGTAGCTGCTTTTCGTGATCAAGTCCCAGGCTGGGGAGACTCAGGGGGTTAAAGCCTTTGCCTCGAAAACAAAAGGACCCAAGTTCAGATCCTCAGATCCCACAGAAAACTGCCAGGCGGATATGGTGGAGGCCTGTAGTTCTGGCCCTGCAAGATAGGCCTAGGGCAAAGCAATCAGGAGGTAGAGCGATCTGGTGTGATTCCTGAAGTCAGCCTTGCACCTCCACAGGTGCCACACTCAAGTGTCCTCTGGTGCGCGCGCGCACACACACACACACAACACACGGATGTATGTGTGCGAACAAACAAACATTCAAGTCCCATTGGAGCTCAATAAATAAACTCTTTGCTGAGCTTCCCTGCACTCGGGAAACTGAGGCAGGAGGCTCAGGAGGTCAAGGTTACCCTCTGCTCCTAAGGCATCGGAGGCCAGTCTGGATTATTTATGAGGACTTGCTTCAGTAGTTGGATTTATTGTAGTTGCTGAAGGAGCGTGATGCTCGGAGCAGGTCCTCCTGAGACGCAAACGTTATGTTTAAAGTTGGTGCCTTCTGGTGCACAGTGGGGCTTCTGTAGATGTTTGACATGAGTCATGTCAGGGAATCCTGATTTCTGCTCAGCCCATTGGCTGATCCAGCAGCCAGCGTTTGGTGAGGAGCTACGTTCCATAGGCGAGACAACCCGTAGTTCAGGGCAGTGTCTGGAGCCTGGCGATACATCTGCGATGCGTTTACAAACATGTGCTGAGCTCAGGCATGAGTTGCTCTCCAGTCGGGGTCTGAAGTCACAGACCGGGTGGACCCCTCTAGCTCTGGCCCCTGAAGAAAGGAGGGACAACCTGTGCCCCACCCACGCCTGCTGGGAAAGCTGCCTGGAGCGCCCAGGGCTGGGGACCTTTACTGACTGTTAATTGTACGAAATAACTGTGATTGGCGGTAAAACCAATTTCCACTCATTCTGGCGGGTCTTTTATTGTGGCAGACGATGGCTGTGCCTCCCACGTACGCCGATCTCGGCAAATCTGCCAGGGACGTGTTCACCAAGGGCTACGGTGAGTGTCGAGGGCGGGAAGGTCTGCTCAGCCCCCTCGTGGGGTTGGGGTATTTGGGAGACCTGGGGGTGGTCAGCTCCCCGGCTTAGAACTTCCGTGTCCGGATGGTTGGGTTTGGGGTGTGCACCCCGTGGGGATGGTTGGGTTTGGGGTGTGTACCTCGTGGCGTGGGGACAGCTCCTGTATTGCAAGACGGGCTTTCGCAAGCCTGGGGCAGCTCGGTGGCTGCTGCGGCTGGCTCGGCTTCTAAATTTAGCCCGGCGTGCCCACAAGGCCCGGTGTCTCTGCCAGCTGGTGGACACCTTCCTCTCGCCCCGCGAGGGGCACAAGTGAACTCACCCCTCATCCTGGTTGTCTTATGCTGTCTAACCGGCAGCAGCCAGGCCTGGCACCCACAGCCCTTGTCCTGCCAGCGTGCGTCCAAGCAGCCGGGACGACACTGTTGTTCCCCGGGCTCCACTTTCCAGAGATGGAAGTACGGCTGCAGCCTGGTGTTTTTACGTGGGATCTGAACTCAGGTCCTTCTGCTCTCAAGGCAGAGGCTTTAATCCCTGAGCCATCTGTCCAGCCCAACACTTAGTTTTCTTTTTCTTTCTTTTTTTTTTTTTTTTAATGTTGGGGAGTGAACCCAGGGTCTTGCACTTGCTAGGCAGTAAACACACTGTATGTATCTCAAGCTACCTGTCCACGTCTCGGGCTTAGCTGTCTAATCTGTTTCTGCTTGTTTTTTTTTTTTTTTTTCTTCTTCCTTTCTTTAGGATTTGGCTTGATAAAGCTTGATTTGAAAACAAAGTCTGAGAATGGATTGGTAAGTTGTCCAGTTCACGCAGGGCACTTGGTGTAGACGGGGAGAGATGGGGAGAGCCATCCGGTTCTGGCTGGCAGAGCCCGGAGACAATGCTTTTGAGGATCTTGGCATCTTGTGCTTGTCTAGAGAGCTGGGCATAGAGCCTCCGGCACAGTAGACAGATGAGTGTAGTCTCAGTTAGTGTTCTTGACACTTACTTATTTTAGATACTAGCCTTCGAACCCAGGGCCTTATGTATTCTAGGTGCTTCTACCACCGATCTACCTGCTTAACCTGATCTTTGATATTTCTCATTTAAAAATTGATTTTTTCGGGGGGGGAGCTGGAAAGGTGGTTCAGAGGTTAAGATTCTGCTTCGAAAGCAGAAGGTCCTGAGTTCAAATCCTAGGTCCCACCTGAAAACACCAGGTGGAAGAACAGTGGTGGCCTGCTGCACGTCTGGTCTTGGTGGGCAGACTTTGGGAGATCCCAGAGCGAAGCAAGGAGGAGGTAGAAGTGCTCTAGGATGATTCCCGAAGCCGCCCTTGGGCCTCCACAGAGACAATAGTGCCCTCTGACACACACACACACTGAAGTAAAAATAAAGTTTAAAAAGTATTAAAAAATTGATTTTTTATCTTTGACTGTTTGAGACGGGGCCTCCCTCTGTAGTAGCCCAGATGTGCGTGCAGCTGGAAGAGGGGTTCGGGGTTGGAATTCTGCTCTGACAGCGTCAGTGCAGTGGTTTCTCTGCATGAGTCTGGAGGCGGGATGGAAGCGGGGCAACTTCCGGCCAGACTTCAGCCCCAGGGGAGGAAGGAAGCAGTCTCCCGACACAGAACTCTCCAGAAGGTTCCTGTCCGTGGCAGGCTCCTTCTGTATTCGCACCATCTCACGCAGCTTTTGCTTGCTCAGGGCCGCGCCGGGTGGCTGGGCCCACCGGGCTGCAAGTGGTGACACTTTCTCTCCTTCCAAGGAATTCACCAGCTCGGGCTCAGCCAACACGGAGACCACCAAAGTGAACGGCAGCTTGGAAACCAAGTACAGGTGGACCGAGTACGGCCTGACGTTCACGGAGAAGTGGAACACGGATAACACACTGGGCACCGAGATCACCGTGGAAGACCAGGTACCAGCCCCCCCCAGGCGAGCATTTGCCGGGCGCGCTCCCTGCCACTAACCCGGCCCTCCTCTCTTCTGTGCAGCTTGCCCGAGGACTGAAACTGACCTTTGACTCATCCTTCTCGCCAAACACTGGGTAAGACCCCCCTCCTTTGTCTCAAGGGCCTGGGTGGCAGAGAGTATTGGGGGTTGGGGCTGACTCATTCAAATGGCGGCCCCCCCAAGACGAGGCCACAGTGGTGCAGCCTGTAATCCTAGCATGCCGGAAGATGGAGAGGATCGGGAGGCCAAGACCAGCCAGGGCTGGGTGCAGACGCCATATTGAAGAACGAAGCCACGCAGCAGGATGGCTGTAGGTGTTGGGTCTGGTACTGCTCTGTTCCACGTGAAGGAGGCCTGCGGGTCCCAAGGGGCCAAGGCTGAAGGCAGCAGGGGACACTGAGAAGCAGCCTGTGGGGCACTGCAGCCTGCCCGTTTTGTAGGTGTGGAGGGTTCAGCTCCCAGGTTTGCCAGCAAGGCGGCTCCCGAGGTGGGTGGTCCTTGCAGACCCTCGGGCCAGAAGCACATTAAGACTTGTTGGTTGCTGACACATTAGGGCAAAAGGACACGCTGGCTGCCTCAGCTTCTGGGAGCTCTGTGCTTCCCTTCTAGAATATTCTCCACTGTTATTTCCTTCTCAGAATGGTGAGTCTCCTAAATCAGGGTGTACTGGTTACTCTTACCTGTTGCTGTGAGAAAACACCCAAGGTCAAGCAACTCGAGGGAGAAAGTGAGATTTTTTCAGCTGACGTCCAGAGGGGAGATAGTCTTTCATGTCCAGAGGGGAGATAGTCTTTCGTGGCGGAAGCGGCGTGGCTGGTGGCAGAAGCGGAGACGGGCTAAGTGACACCATCAGGGAGGCGAGAGCTGCTAGACTGGCCCCGAAGGAGCAGACCTCTCCTGGAGATAGGGTGGACAGTCCACCTCAAGGCCACCCCTGCGCCTGCCGTCCTCCAGCAAGGCTCCACCTCCTAAAGGTGCCGCGACTTCACGAACATGTGAGCCTGTGGGAGGCACATGTCAAGCCATGACACCACCGGGGAAGTTTGTTTTGCAAGCAGCGATGGTGTGTAGGGCGCGGATTGAATTTCAACTTCGAAGTTTTTTAGTTTGTGTCAATGTAAACTTGATGATCTGGGTTCTGTTTGGAGTGTACCGTTCAGTGGCCATGCGAGCTTCGTGTTTTCCTGTTTTTGTATTACATATTATTTTCTCTCTCTCTCTTTTTTTCTTTTCTAAGAAATGCTTATTAGAGGTAGACTCTAGGGGCTAGAGAGATGGCTCAGGGGTTAAGACTGCCTCGAAAACAGAAGGTCCAGAGTTCAGATCCCAGATCCATGTACAAAAATGTCAGGCAGAAATGGTGCTGGCTGTACTTCCAGCCCTGGTGGGTGGAGCCTGGGAAATCCCAGAGCAAAGCAAAGAGGAGATGGAGCAACCTAGGATGATTCCTGAAGTCACCCTTGGACCTCCACAGGTGCACACGGTGCCCTCTGATACACACAGACAGACCCAGACGTACAAGGAAAACAAAAAACAAAAAGCAGAAAATGATAGAGGTAGAATCTAGCCCTCCAGGGAGGTAGTGCGTGTCTGCTATCCTGGCAGGAAGCGTAAGGTCAGGAGTCTGAGGTCATCCTTGAGGACACTGACAGCTTAAGACTAGCCCAGGCTCTGTGATGGAGACCTTGTGTATAGCATAGCATAACATAACATAACATAACAGAACAGAACAGAACAGAACAGAACAGAACAGAACATAAACAGAACATAAACAGAACAGAACAACATAACATAACATGAGATGGGATGTACTAAGTCCAGATGCTGGGCTGGGTGTGGCGATGGCCACCAGGACAGGGCAGAGGGGTCCTGTCTTTCCAAGAGAAGTCCTTTATGTCGCCCAGGCCAGCTTTGACTCTGATCCCGCAGCCTCCGCCTCCCGTGACCTGGGGTCACAGGTGTGCACGGGACGATCCTGGCCTCAGGGCGCTGTGTGCGGGGCCGGTACTCTCCAGCGAGCCATCCGGAAGGATGGAGAGACTGGCCGGAGCTGGTTTACTCTGTTGTTATTATTTTTTACGTCTGGGGGGTCTGACATGCGCCTCAGCGTGCTCCACCGCGGAGCTGTGTCTCGGGGCGCCTGCTCCTGTTCTCCTGACGACCCTCTTCCCCGATTCGGGCCTTCTTGGCTGTCACTTCCTCCAGGGACCTGTGGCGGGGCGAGGGACTGGAGGGCAGGTGCACACTTTGAGATTTGGGAGGGTGGCCTTGCCTTTGGGAAGATGTGAAGACGTCTCCAGGCTCTGCGGTTATTGGAGAGAGTTTTGTGGTTTTTTAAAAACTTTTATTTCGTGTGTGTGTGTGTGTGTGTGTGTGTGTATCAGAGGCACTGTGTGTCCCTGTGGAGGACAGAGGGTGACTTCGGGAATCATCCTGGATCGCATCTACCTCCCTTTTGCTTCATTCTGGAATTTTCCAGGCTTTGCCCACCAGAGCCAGAAGTGCCATTGTTTCTTCCTGGCATTTTTTTATGTAGGACCTGGGATCTGAACTTAGGACCTTCTGCTTGTGAGGCAGAGTCTTAACCTCGCTGAGCCATCTCTCCAGTCCTTTTTTTTTTAACTTAAAAAAATGATTTATCAATTTATTTAAGGGAGGGGAAGAGAGAGAGAGAGAGAGACAGAGAGAGGGAGAGAGGGAGAGAGAGAGGTGAGAGAGGCACACCATGGCAGAGTGAAAGTCAGAAGATAGCTTCCTGAAGGCAGTTCTCCTTCTACCGTGCAGGCTTCTGGGTATTGAACTCAGGTTGTCTGGCTTGGAGCTGATGCCTTTCTTACTAATGACTTCAGGCATCATCCTCATGCAGAGTCTGTGTTAATCTTCTGTGTCTTTCCAATTTTAATACATTTGCGGCCACAGTGAGCACCCGAGTTTAACTTTTTATTTGGAATGAACTTCATACTTGTTGTACAAGCTTTTATACAAAATGTGCGAACATTACCATTCAATTCTCTTCTATGTTCTCCCTCGTTCCACTGATGTTAAAATCTTCCCTTCTACAAGTAGATAATACTTCCGCTACACAGTACATAATACATAACAAATAACATATAACATATAGCCACTTGCTGTGTAGTAACCTTTTGGTTGGACATGTGTAGGTGTCTTTCCTGTAAAATTACAATGGAGATAAGGTCTCAGGTACCCCAGGCTGCCCTTGAGTTTGCTGTGTAGGGAGCCTGGTCTTCACAGTTTGGATCCTCCACCTTTGGAAGTGCTGGGATAATGGGCGTAGCTTACTGCTCCTTAGTTTTTTTTTTTGTTGTTGTTGTTTGTTTTTTTTGAGACAGATCTTGTTATACAGCCTAGACTGGCCTTGAACTTATGATCCTCGTGCTTCAACTTCCCAAGGGCTGGTATTATGGGCTGTGTGTGTCCATGTGTGCATGAAAGTGTATGTGGTATCTGTGCATGTATGTATACCTGTGTCTGCATGCATGTGGAGTGGGTCAGGTCTCTCTCCCTCTGTCTCTCTCTCCCTTAAGACAGGTTCTCTCACTGAACCTGCAGCCAGACTGGTGGCCAGCAAGCCCCAAAGATCTCCTGTGTAGAGAGAATTCTTACCAAGTACTCAGTAATGATGAGGTGTCGTGTGTAGGAGAGAGGAGTGAATGATTAGTTATTTTATTTTTGCGTATGTGCACGTGGCAGGAATATGTGTGTAGGAATATGTGTGTGTGTGCATGTAGAGGTTGACATCGTGTCGCCTCAAGCACTGTCCACCCTACATACCGAGGTGGGGTCTCTCCCTGAACCCAGCGTTAGCTCACCAGCTTACCTGGGGTTGACTACTGTGACCACCACACCCACGGGCCCTTACTTAACTCACACGCTCATGTTTGCACGCAAGCACTTCACCTGATGAGCCCCCCCCTTAGCCGGGCTCTGCAGACCAGGCTAATCTGAATCATGCTACATCACGGCAAATCCTCATTCTTAGCCTTCTGAGTGTCAGGATTACATATGTCACCAACCATGGCTCTGTTTGGCTCTACCTTTTTTTTTTTTTTTTTTTTTTCAGTTGTAGCCCAGGCTGTCCTCAAACTCCGAGTTCGACCCCAGGCGCGCAGCTGCCGTTATTGGTTTAAGATTTTGTTAACTTCAGCCTAGGAAGCTGCTGGTCTCAGATGTCTGTGTGTGCTCTGTGCGTCTCGACTTTTTAGACTCAATATATGTGACAGCTTTTAGTCGCTTGCCAGTATAATATTTTTACCTGTTCTTTTCTCTGTCCTAGCTTTGAAGCCCTGGGAACCTTTTCATTTTAACTCCAGAATCCGGATGCCCAATTTCCCATGGTCTTTTTCTGTGATCGACAGGGTGGCCCAGGCCAGGAGCTGGCTGAGGTAGAAGTCCACCCTGAGCTCTTGGACCTCCTGCTTCGTTCCTTGGGAGCGCTGAGATGGCACTCGTGTGCCCCCACCCTGAGTTAGCAGCTGCGGGGTTTGAACCCAGGACCTGTGACGTGCTAGGCCGGTCCTAGCACTTTACCATGATCTTGGTCAGCCTCAGGCGATGTCGAGGCCCCTCTGTGCACTTCTTGTGGCTGTTTCTTCATGAAACCGGGGTACCTTTGAGGAAAGTGTGGGTTCAGAGCCCACGGCTTGTGTTCTGCAGACGAACCTTTAATTTTATTGTGAAGAAACCAGACTGCACAGAGCCGTTTCTCGTGTGGTTCCTTTGGGCTCTGAGCAGCCCTGGCTTCTGTGGTTCCTGTTGAGAAAGCTGCTGGCTATGAAAAGGAGGTCTTGGGGGGACCTCTGGATAGCTGAGTGACCGATACCAACCCTATGAACATGTGATGTTACTTTTGATAAAAGGCAAAGTAACAGTGCGACTCACCTGCTCTTGTCCTTTGAATGAAAATGTCTCCTGTTGGCTCATGTAGCAGTTTACCTGCATCGTTGCTGATAAATTACCGCCAAACAGCTTAAGGGAACAAGGGGTTTCATGTTTTTCTGGTTACAGTTCTTTGTCCAACTTGGGAGGAGAACACACATCACCACCAGGGCTGACGGAACTGGCTACAAAATACCACATAGCAGCTGAGAGAGGGACGATTTGCCAGACCAGCATGTCTGGCCAAGTGTACACAAGGATGCCGACTTCCTCAAACAGCTCCCTTCATTTTATTCACCTGCCCTGGGACTAATCCCGCCCACCATGGGCTGGACCTTCCCCATCAGCTAGACAATCTCCTGCAGGTTTGCTCTGGGCTTAACTCAACTGCTAATTCTCTGCAAATGTGCCCACGCCTCGATGTTTCCCTCTCCTTCCTCTCTCCCTCTCCTCCCTCTCCTCCCTGTCCTCCCTCTCTTCTCTGTCCTCCTTCTCTTTCCCTATCTCCCTCTCCTCCCTTTTCCTCCGTCTTTCTCTTTCTCCTTTTTTCTGTCTCCGTGTCCCTCTCTCCTTCTTTGTCCCTCCTTCCCTCTCTTCCTCTTGTTTTCTTATGCCTTGTAATCAGCCACCTCCCTTCTCTGCCCACCATTCAAAGCCTTTCCCACCACGGTGGACGCTGTCCCCTCCAGAACTGTAAGCCAAAATAATAAACCGTTTGTCCCTTAACTTGCTTGGGTGGGAGTACTTAGTCACAGCGGCTGAAGGGTGACCATTACGCCTCCCCTTTTGCTGAAGGGTACATGGAGTCAAATCTAGCGTCATCAGGCTGGACTTGGGGGTCAGGACTTCTAGACCCCCACAACTGGGCACTGTGGGGTTCACGCCATTACATCCTCAGTGGGGTCTCGGATGGCATTGGAAGCTGTTTTCTTTTGAGGTTGCTCAGCAGGGATCTAGTACGTTTTTTCTTTACCTTTGGCGTGAGCCACAAAGATGAGCGTTTCCCTGAAACTTCCGCGTAGCCAGCTTTGTGGTGGATACAGCGTCTGCATAGGGTAGGAAGACAGCAAAGTGCGTCCGTCTGTCTCTCAGCGACACGGCGGCACTTTCTTAAATCCCTGCGCAAGGCTGTTGCAGCGGCCGGAGAAGCTGCGGTGAGAAGTGATTTGGCCTCACGCCCCAGTCTTCTGCTGGCTCTTGCTGTTCGGATTTGGGGTCAGGGAAGGGGAGGGTTGTGTGCTACGTGTCACACGACATGGTGGCTGCTCAGGGACAACTGGCCGCCGACCTCGCCCACGTACCCACCGCCTTACTTAAACTGGAACGAGAAGAAAAATGACATTTCTTGGCACGATCTTTGTACCAAAGTGGAGTAGCTTTGGACTCTGTTGTGATTTCTTTTTCTCCAGGAAAAAAAATGCTAAAATCAAGACGGGGTACAAGAGGGAACACATCAACTTGGGCTGCGACGTGGACTTCGACATCGCGGGGCCCTCGGTCCGGGGCGCCCTGGTGCTGGGCTATGAGGGCTGGCTGGCGGGCTACCAGATGAATTTCGAGACGGCGAAGTCCCGAGTGACCCAGAGCAACTTCGCCGTTGGCTACAAGACGGATGATTTCCAGCTTCACACCAACGTGTAAGTGCGTGCAGACGCGAGGCACTCAGGGGACCCAGTCACTGCGGTGCCAAGGGACTTTGCACGTGGGCACGTAGTTGTACCGAGGGTCCTCCTTGCGGGTGGGCACGTGGTTGGCCAACTGTGGCGCGGTCGGTGGGTAACAGGGTTAGACTGAGAGAACCTGTGTCACCTGACCGGAGGGCTGAAGAGAGTGATTTGGGCTGAGAAAGGAACATGGCAACCGTAAGGGGGAACTAGTAACATTTATTTGTCTATTTCTTTCTTTTTTTTTAAGCTTTATTTATTCATTCATTTTGTGTGTGTGTGTGTGTGTGTGTGTGTGTGTGTGTGTGTGTGTGTGTGTGTCAGAAGGCGCTCTGTGTGCCCATGGAGGACCAAGGGTGACTTCAGGAATCATCCTAGATTGCTTCTTCCTCCTCCTTGCTTTGCTCTAGGATTTTCCAGGCTCTACCCACCAGGGTCGGAAATGCAGGCTGCCACCATTTGCACCCATTTCCGTCTGGTGTTTTTTTCTGTGGGACCTGGGATTTGAACTCAGGACCTTCTGCTTGCAAGGCAGAGGCTTAATCCCTGAGCCATCTCTCCAGCCCTTATTTGTGTATCTCTATTGCGTGTGTGTGTGGAGGGCAGAGGTCAACCTTCCGGAGCTGTTTCTCTCCTTCCCCCCGTCTTTGAGGCAGGTTGTCTCTTCTCATTTCTGTTGCTGCACAGTGCGATCCAGTTAGCTCGTCCTCAAGTTTCTAGCAGGTTCTCTCGTCCCTTCCTCCCATCTTGCTGAAAGAGTGCTGGGTTATGCGTGCACACCTCGACCTCACCTGGCCTTTCTCGTGGGCTCTAGGCATAGACCTCAGGTCATCAGGCAAGCGCTGTCATCCCCTGAGCCATCTCCCTAGCACCCATGAAAAGTTTTAAATTGTGTGCGTGTGTGTGTGTGTGTGTGTGGTCACTTCTCTCCATCCACTTTTACATGTTCTGGGACTCAAACTCAGATCCGTCAGACTTACTTGGCAAGCACCTTTTCCTGCTGAGCCGTCTTATTGCCCCTAACCCTTAGACATAATCCCTTTGGTTAGTTTCCACAAAGAAATAACCGATGGCATCAGGTGGGTTCAACTTCGCGAAACTTTTTTCTTCCCACTAGAGCTCATTAAAGAAATAGGGCTGCAGAGATGGCTCAGGGGTTAAGACTCTGCCTTGCAAGCAGAAGGTCCTGAGTTCGGATCCCAGGTCCTAAGGACAAAGGCCAGGCAGAAATGACAGCAGCCTGCACTTCCAGCCCTGGTAGGCGGAGTCTGTGAAATCCTAGAGTAAATCAGAAAGGAGGTAGAAGCCGTCCAGGACGATTCCAGAAGTCAGCCTTGGACCTCCACAGGGACACACAGTGCCCTCTGATATACATTCACCCACATGCATGCACACGTAAAATAAAAACACTTGGAGTCTTGTTCCAAAAGGCTCCATCTCCCCTCTTCTTCATTTAAAAATTTGCGTACTTATTAGGGCTGGAGAGGTGGCTCAGGGGTTAAGCCTCCGCCTTGCAGGCAGAAGGTCCTGAGTTCGGATCCCAGATCCCACATATAGACAGACGCCAGGCAGAAGCGGGGGCCGCCTGCGTTTCTGGTCCTGGTAGGGCGGAGCCTGTGAATCCCGGGGCAGAAGGAGGTGGAGGCGTCCATGGTGGTTCGCGAATTCATCCGTGGTTCTACACACACACACACACACACACACACACACACACACACACACAGACGCACATGCGCACAGTTGAATAAATAATAATAAAAAAATTTTAAAAATTTGCCTACTTATTACAGACAGAGAGAGACAGAAAGAGGAGGGGGAGGGGAAGGCGAGCGGGGGGGAAAAAGCACAGGCATATAAACCAGGGCACAGGTAGAAATCAGAGGAAGCGTTCGGAAGTCAGCGCTCTGCTTCCACCGCGTGGGTTTTCAGCGTGCACCTCCAGGCCTGGCTCGGAAAGTTTGTTAAATTCCGGATTCTGGCCAGAATGTCCAGGGCCTGCTTAGTGTGGAGCTGGGAATGGACGCCAGCTGCAGGACGAGCAGTGGCCCTGTCGTTTCCTTTCGTGCCTGGGCGTCTCCAGTGGCGGACGAGCGGACGCGCTGTTTCCTGCAGTGGCCCGAGGCGGCCCCGCTCCCCGCTGTCCCCGTGGGGCCCAGACCAGGTGCAGAACAAGCCTCTGTGCTTCCTGCTTCTGAACAGGGAGCGCCTCTGCTTGCGGTTTTTAATCTAAGTACAGAAAGCAGTATTGTTCCCAGTTCCAGAATATTCTGACCTTTAGAAAAACCATATACTTATTTAAGTCCAAGAAAATTTCCCTGTTTGAATATTATTCACGAAAACCAGGTCGGGGCCGGCAAGATCATTGAGGTTAGGGGGGGTCAAGGTGCTTGCCCGTGATGCCTGATGACCTGAGATCGATGGTCGGAACCACACAAAGGTAGAAGGAGAGAACTGGGACTATTCCCTCCCTGGTCTCTATGTCTGTGCTTTAGCCTAAACTTGCCACCTACGACTAATAGATAAAAATAATTCAGGAGAAAGATAAAGTCCATTTTGTGTTATGTTCAGGTTGTCAGAAGATGGGAGGCGCTGTAAGTTAGGTGCTTCGTTGCTCTTCATGTTCTGGAAGGAACATCTGGCTGAATTTAAGGGAAATGAGAGTTTAGATTGGACCGTGTGAGGCTCCAGGGGTGTGATAGAAGGCCGGGGTAGCCGGGCCCACCTGTAATCCCAGAGTTTGGCAGCCAGAGGCAGGAGGATGGAGAGACGGTTGTAACCTGCTCCACCCACGGGTCTCCCATCGCTGGGGCGGGAGCAGGCCCAGGGAGCACAGGTCTGTCCTGGCTCACGGCCTGCACGCCCAGGCTTGCTGCTGTGTGCTCCGCAGAGACCCGAAGGCCACGTCACAGTGTGCCAAGAAGCGTGGGAGGAATGGGCAGGGGCACGGGACCAACGATGACCTGCCCCAGCGGTCTGTCTCCTCTAGCTAGGCTCCGTCTCCTGAAGTGTCTAGAACTTTACAAAATGAAACCGGGGTCAGGTCTCCATCCGACAAATGAGTACGCACGTGTGCGTACATGTGTGTCTTCCCAGTCTGGCCGTGTTTTCTCCTGTCATTTCTACAGAATTATTTATAGAAGTGTAAACATGGGCAACAGGAAGAACCGAGCTTGCTGAGTCCTAGCCGCCTAGTTTGTTGCTCCTTCCTTCCTCCCTCCTTCCCTCCCTCCCTTCTTCCTTCCTCCCTCCCTCCCTCCTTCCCTCCCTCCCTCTTCCTCCCTCCCTCCCTCCTTCCCTCCCTCCCTCCTTCCTTCCTTCCCTCCCTCCTTCCTTCCTTCCTCCCTCCCTCCCTCTCTCCCTCCCTCCCTCCTTTCCTTCCTTCCTTCCTTCGCGCGTTCCCAGCGATGGTCAAAGACTTTGACCTTCTGAGCCTCGTGTCCTGGCCTTACCAGGCCTGCAGGATGTTTGTACCTGCTTTGTGACACTTGGGGAACCTCTGGCCTGCTGCACCCCGGGGCTGGGCTGGGTCCATCTCCAGCGGCCGCACTGTCTGGGTGACTTGGGGGCTGTGCCCGGGTCCCAGCCCGTCCTCACACACAGTTGGGCACCTACCTGTCCCTGTCTTGTCGCAGGAACGATGGGACAGAGTTCGGAGGCTCCATTTACCAGAAGGTGAACAAGAAGCTGGAGACGGCCGTCAACCTCGCCTGGACGGCCGGCAACAGTAACACCCGCTTCGGAATAGCGGCCAAGTATCAGATCGACCCCGACGCCTGCTTTTCGGTGGGTACCTGCGGTGCCCCCACTCCCAGAAATGTGGGGGTTCCGTGCTTCCACTTGGGGGCGGGGGTCTTTCGTGAGCAGAGGGCTTTCTGTTCTGTCTCTCATTTGGACTGGCGGTGATTTTTGGTTTTAAATCATCTCTCGACATGTGGTTGGGGCAGAGGTTTGGGGGTGATTGAGGTTCCGGTTGTGACCAGATGGAGCCATTGAGCCACTTCCCGTAGCCAGGGCATCCTGGTTGCCCGATCCTGTGGTCCCTGTGGAGTCAGTGGTCAGCCGATGTAGTTCCGAGGCAGAGCACGTGCCGGGCATCTGTGATGCCTTGAGTTCAAGTCCCAGTACAGCACCCAGGAGTTTGGGGAGACAGTGAGTGGGTAGAGGTCAGCCTGGTGTGTGCCCTCAGCCCAGGCACCATGGGGCACACGTGCAGCCCAGGAAGTGGAGGCAGGAGCTCAGGGTCAGCCTGGGCCACATCACACACATGCACACAGACACACAGACACACAGACACACACACACACACACACACACACACACACACACACACACAGAACTCAGGGTCTGGGATAAATCACACACAGGCACAGACATGGTTACACACATGCATATGTACACTTCCACACACATGCATGCTTACACACATGCACACACACATACATGCACACCAGAGATCAGAGAGCCAGGCACGATGATCCCACCTGTTGTCCTAGCACTGGGGCAGCTGAGGCAGGAGGATGGACTGCTGCAGCAGCCTGGGGCTGTGCGACAAAAGCTAACTGAGGCCGAGCTGCGGCGGTCAGCACTGTCTGACCTGTGGCTCTGTCCAGCTTCTGCAACTGCCACTCAGGTTTCACACCGAATCCTGGGGAGCCCATTTCGGCCGCCATGGGCCTGCAGGTGACCCTCCCCTGGGGGCGGAGCGAGGAAGTGTCATGTTGCAGAAGCATTTCCGGTGCTTATGTAACAGTTCATTTGAGTCTCCTGGGACTGTACTTGGCTCCCTCAGGATTAGGCACGTGAAACCAAGGGACACAGGGCTTGGTTGTTTGGACATTGGAGCGTAAAGGAAAATCAGAAGAGACACTGCTTGTCGGGCCTTCATGCTCCCCGCGCTGTTCTTAAGAATATCAGGGTTTAGGGGTGGAGAGATGACTCTGGAGTTAAACCTCTGCTTCGCCAAGCAGGAGGACCTGAGTTCAGATCCTGGGTCCCATGTAAAAACGCCAGGTGGAAAACAGGGCAGCCTGCACTTCCTGCTCTTGTAGGTGGAGCCTGGGAAATCCCAGAGCAAAGCCAAAAGGGGGTAGAGTAGTAATCCAGGATGTTTTCAGAAGTCACCGTTGGGCCTCCACAGGCACACACAGTATCTTCTGATACACACACACACACACACACACACACACACACACACACACACACACAGAGAACATTGGGGTTCAGAACCCGAGCAGGAAAGGGGCCGTGGTGTTGGCTGAATCTCATGTTGACTTTAATAAGCCCCATCAATAGCTGTGAACAAAAGATTGTTTGGTTCTGAAGGCCGGAGTCGGTGGAATAAAAAATCTTCCTCGCTTCGGAAGCTGGAAGTTTTCATTCCGTTTTTCTTTTCCTGGCCAGGCCAAAGTGAACAATTCCAGTCTGATCGGCTTGGGATACACCCAGACTCTAAAGCCAGGTACGTAGTTGCTGCCTATGTCAGGAGCTGCTTCTCTGGCCGGCTGATTCGAGCTGTTGCTTGTAAAGTGACGGCGTGGGGCACCGTACATAAGTGTGTGCAGCGTTTTATAAGTTAAATGTTCATGAAGGAGCATGGGGTCGTTTTAAAAGATTTGAAGGGAATATTATGCAGGCAGGAAGACGTGCCAGGTTGACACCCAGTGTAGGTCTGGTTATTTTCTTCCATCCTCTTGCTGGCCTGCTTACCCCAGTGCTAAAGTCCTGCAGGGAGACGGGAACCGTGGTTTGTGGGTATGCGTTGCACACTGAGCTGGGCCAGTCCCCGGCGTGCGGGAGTTGCAGGAGCTAGTGCCACCTTTGGACTCCGAAAGGCTGAGGCCATGATGTGGGACCTCACGCTACTCCTGGGAAAATCAGCCTGTTAAATCTCTAAGTTGATTACTGGCTCCCAGGAAAACGCGTCTCTTGTGTGCGCGTGTGAGCCCCGTGCACGCGCATGCATGCTGTGGCTGCGGGACCTGGGCCCCGGATGAGACTGGGTTTTTCCTGTGGAGGCTGAAGTAGCTTGCTGTGCGGGAGCAGAGGGGGACCACGCCGGGGAGGAAGCGGGATTCCGTAAGTGCTTTAGACGGTCCTCTGCCCTGTGGACCGGGACGGTTCCACTGTGCTCACTCTAGAGAGCCCGAAGGTCTCATCACGAGGTCCCAAGGGTCCCTTGCTGCGGCCACTGGAGGTCCTGTTTGGCACAGGCTGCGAACGTGATGTTAACCTGTCTTCTCTTTTCTCTCCTCGCCCTCCTCCTCCTCTAATTCTTCCTCCTGCTCTCTTCCTCTCCCTCTCCTCTTCCTCTTCTTCCTCTCTGCCTCCTTTTCCTTCTGTCTTCCTCTTTCCTCCCCCTTCTTCACCCCATTCTCTCCTCCTTTTCCTGTATCCCCCACTTTCTCCTTTCTCCCCCCCTTTTTTGCCCTCCCCCTCTCTTCCTCCTCTCTTTCCCCACTTCTATGGCCTCTGACCCCCTCTTCTTACCCCCCTCTTCCTCTCCAGGTATCAAACTGACACTGTCAGCCCTTTTGGATGGCAAGAACGTCAACGCCGGCGGCCACAAGCTAGGTCTAGGACTGGAATTTCAGGCGTAAAAAAAAAAAAAAAAAAAAAAAAAGAATGCTGTCCAGTCGTTAATTTTAAACTATTTTGCAGCATAGTGACCTTCAGAATTTAGCATACCTTTCAATGTCGTCTGTCCGGGATGCAAGAACCGCTAAAGATCCCGTTAGTGCGCCAGGCGAGAGAGGACTCTAAGGTGTCACCATTTCAGAGCTACCGAAGAAATCCGATTCCCCAAAAAAGTCCTTTCAGCTGGAGGCTCAGGGGAGGGGCGCTTGGCCAGCCGTTCTGGAGAAGTCAGGTTTCAGTCTCTCTTTATTTTAAATCTAGGAAGGTTGCCGTGGGCACCAGCAGCACACAGGCACTGTAAGGCCGTGTGGAGTCAGTGCACAAAATCAAGGTTCCCGGAGTGTCGAGCCTCGGTTTCCCTACCTCCGGCTCCTTGGTGCATGCAGACCCAGCTGGAAGGAACTTGATTAGACAGGTCTTCAGGCCCTGCCCCCACGTGCGCCCATCCTCACCTCTTACACATACCTAAAGGACTCTGCAGGGTGCAGTAGCTGTTTTCTTTCGTGCCATTTTGGGGTGGAGCGTTCAGGACTGAATTCCTCTTCCACTTGTGGTGGTTTTTGTTCATTTGCGTTTTGATTTTTATTTTTTTTGCCACTGTACCAGGGTATGAAATGAAATAGCTTTCTGGGGTCTGCAGCTGGGAGCTGGGCGGTGGCTGCCTGATTGTGATCTCTAGGGATCTGAATTGGCCTTCTGGCATATTCTCACCACTGTATCTTTTGGCAGTTTAATGGGTACATTTTAGAGTCTTCCATTTTGTGTGGAATTAGATCCTCCCGTTCAAATGCTGTAATTAACATCACTGAAAATAAAACTTGAATAAAATATCGAAACCTCCTCCTTTTCTTCCTCCTCCTGTTGTCTTGGTTCATGAAGGTGTAAACCACCAGGCATTTGTCTGGAGTTGCTTTGGAGTTTCCGTGTGCTGTGCTGTAGGCTATTTCTTCTTGGTGTATCATGAATTCCCCTCGGGGTTCGAAGCACACTGAAGGCGGATGAAGTCACTCATATTTATCATTTCCCAGCGCCTGGCCCTGGAGGCAGGAAGATATGCAGGAGGATACACAGTGATAACTGTTTTAGAAAGAGAAATACCCCTCCCTCCACACTCCCCTTGGGTCAGTATTTCCAAACGTGTTTGAAATCAAGGTGCCAACTGGACTGCGCTCAGCCTTGCATGGTTGTGGCAGAATCCAGATGTTCTGGACTGGAGGACAAAGGCTGGTTCCTTCACGTAGAGAGGACCCACATGCCTCGCGCCACTCCTGCCACGTCCTGTGTCGGCAACAGACGGACGGCCTTGCGTCTAGTTGCCCTCATTTCCATTCGTCTCCAGGAAGAGCGGCTCACTCCATTATGATTTTCCCGTAGTTAAGCGTAAGGTTGGGGAGATGGCTCATCAAGTAAAGCTTTGGATCCTCAGATCTCACAGGTGTGGCGGCCCACTGGCAATTCCAGCCCTAGAAGATGGAGCTGCTTTCTTAAGTGAAGATTTAGTCCTCGCCCACAGATTGTGTCTCTGGACACAGGGATTGCTGGGTATATGCAACCAGGTGCCAGGGGGGGTCCTGAATGTCCAGATGTCCAAAGTGCCCTCCGAGCCTGAAAGACTGTCACTCGCCAGTTACTTATTAAACGTCTGCCTACATATGCCTGAGTTCCTGGTTATCAGTTAAACCAGGTAACTTGCTCTTGAGGACAAATAGGCGGAGGATCAGAGAGAGGGGTCAGAGGGTGTTGCTGAAGTTGAAGTGGCTCCCCACAAGCAGAAGCACTGAGAATTACCCCTCCACCCACTGGTGTTCCCTGAACTGAGAAGCAAACGCTTTGGGGCACTTGGCAGGATGGCGCCTGTTGCTCACCTGGGACTGTGGTTCCGTGTACAAGGGCTCGTGCCTTCTTGGTTTTCTCTACAGTGTGTGTGTGTGTGTGTGTGTGTGTGTGTCCCAGGGCCAGATAAATCAGATCGGGAGAACACAGCCCCGCTCTAGCTTGCCAGGGCAGGGCTGCTGTCTCCGGGGTCAGCAGCAACCCGAGGAAACCACACAAGCAGAGGTGAAGCCGTAGGCACAACAAAGGCGGCTGTGTGCCACACAGACCCCTGGAAGCCTGTAGCTGCTCGCTAAGGAAACACAAACAGACCAAAGCATTGACTCATGAATCGAAGCCTCTGGCTGCTTATTAAGGGCACACAGAAACAGACCGAACTATTGAGGAAGTGGAATGTTTATGAATTGAAGCCTATAGCTGTTTATTAAGGAAATACAGAACACAACACACCAAGCATTGTGCAAGGCCATGGGCTAACTTTAAATTGCATTTTTGTACACTGGGGCTTTTGTCTTAACTCACAAGAACTTAGAAGTAATAGAAGTGGGTTTTAGAGAATTTGGAAGCCAGTTCCATGGTAGCTTCGCCCACAGTGTCGTTCTACTTTCATAGGACCATCTTTTAAAAATTTTTATTTATGTGAGAGGGAGGGAAGGAAAAGAAAAGGGGGGAAAAGAGAGGGGATGGTGCAGATGGTCAGAGGACCACTCTTGGAAATCAGTTTTCTCCTTCCATCATGTGTGCTTCTTGGGGTGGGTCACCAGGTGGGGGAGTGGGCCACTTACACTCTGAACCATTTTGCCAGTCCATTATAACACCATCTTAAATACTGTTTGCTCCATGTCTCTCTCAGCAATAAAGTAAACTCTACAAAGGTTTAGGTTTGTTTTGTTGACAGTCGTTCCCGGAAGTATGGACAAGCGCTATTTGTTGCATCACTAAATGGCGGTGGAAAAGGAGAAGGTGCTTCTAAACTGGTGTTTCCCCCCCCTCCAGTAATCCCAGTACTTGGGAAGTGGAACCTCGAGGCCAAGAAACTCAAGATCATCTTGGATGCAGAGTAAGTGAGACCAGCAGGGTCACAAGACACCCTGCTTCCAAGATAAATAAATAGAGAAATAAATGGTCACCTGAGACACCATTTCTAAATAAGCCAACAGTTAAAGGAGTCCCTGTCTTCAAACTAACTAAATATTGTGCATGAATACGTTCCAGGGCAGCGAGGGGCCCAAGAGACGCCTGTTTTCCAAAATAAATAAGCAAAGATTTCACTACCCAGGTAAGACTGCTATTGTTAAAATATGCGTCGGTTTCGCTTGGTGCGGGAATTCCCTATTTTGATTGGCTGGGCCCCTTTAAAAGATGCTAAAATAAAATAAAATAAATAAAATAATAAATAAAATAAATAAAATAAAATAAAACAAAACAAAATAAAACAGTAAGCCAGGAGGAGGATTTTTTGGAAGAGGTTTCCCCGAGCAGGGTAGAGAGTAAACCGGGGAGACGCAATGAAAGTGCACCGGACACACATCTGGTTCTGTGAAAGAACAAACAAGCAAACAAACAAACAAACAAGTAAACAAGCAAATAAATAAATGTTTTAACAAAACCACCTGCGCCTAAGCACCCTCCGCACCCTGCATCCCGCCCTTCGCACCCCAGTTCGGGGCGGCGGGACGCCCGGGCTAGGCTGCGACGTCATCACGCCGGGACGCGCCGCCGGGCGCGCCGCTGACGTCACGGCGCCGAGCCTAGCAACGGCGCAGGCGCAGGCCGAGTCCGCGATGGTCGCCGGCGCCGCTCGGGGCAGGATGAGCGCGGGCGCCGCGCGAGCCGAGCTGCGGCCCGGGCCGGGCGCGCGGGACCCCCGGGGGCCGCTGCGGGCGCTGCTGCTGGCGCTGCTGCTGGCGTCCGCGTGCACGGGTAACGGGGGGCGCGGGGGCGCGGGGGGCGCGGGCCGGGCCGGGCCGGGCCAGGGTCCGCAGGGCTCCGCCCGCACCGAGGGTCTCGCGGAGACCGAGATGCGCGGCCGTGACTCGGGGCGCCGCGGGAGATGCGCGGGGACCGGTGGCGGCCCGGGGGTTGTCGTGACGACCCGTCGCCCCCGGGCCTGGCGCGGGGGTCCCCGAATGCTCGGGAACCCGGAGTCCGTGGCGGCGTGGGAGGAGGGGAGGGGCTGCCGTGGGGGCCCGGGCTAGGGGGCGACGTCTAGACACGGCGATGGAGGGTGGGGGCACCCCGGGCCACGGAGGAGTCCCCCCTTCCCCGACAGCGACGGCAAGGGCTGTAGAAAGGCCCAAGTGGCCCCATGTGAACTGGTCTGCTGGACTCTTTCAGAGAATGGAAGGGGGACGGGAAGGGGCGGTTTGGGGTTCTCGGTGCATCCCTCGCGTCGGGGGGGGGGCTGTGGTTTTGGTGGAAGAGGCAGAGTTGGGGCCCCAGGGGCTCGGTAGGGAGCGGGGTTTAGGAACAAAGATTCTTTGTCACCCGAGTCTCGTTTCCCCGTGTTGGGCTAAACGGGGTGTCCTCGTTTCAATTTGCTGGAGCTGGATAGAGAAACCTCCCCCGGCCCCCCTGGAAAGGTTGCACTGGAAGATCAAGAGATTGCAGGTTTTATTGAGAAAGCGAGGTGGTCTGTAAACCAGGGCCCGGGATTTCGTGGGTTCAAAACCCGTGAAGTGGCGAGGCAGGATCATTTTATCCTAGAGCCTTTCAGATGGAGGAGCGGGTGGGCTGCATAGCTTCCCCCCTGCCAGCGGGCAGTGTCCGGCCACACGTGACTGGTATTGTGGGCAAATCCGGGGTGCGTCCTCAGCCGTGGGGTAGACGCCCCTCCCAGAAGGCCTGGGAGCCGCGTCCACCAGGCTGTTCCCTCCTTAGTAGCATGTGATGATCTGTTTCCCTGCGTTGTAGACGCTCCTCCTATGCTTCCGTAGCATCATTGTTTTTGACCATTTCAATCAACTAAAGAAAAAAAAAAAAGCCTGACATTTCTATTTCCTGCAGGAATGCTTAAGAAATAATTGGTTTTTTTGGGGGGGATTCCCCTTTGGGAATTAACTTGAGAAACGTCTTTTTTTGTCCTAAGAGGTGATTGAAAATCTCGAGGCGAGTGGGTGTGGCGTGTAGTGAGGCAGCGTGGAGCACTCTGGTGGTCTTTTGCCTCTTTTAGTTACAGTCTCTACCTACTGCTCTGTCTGTACTTGAACATTTTAGAGAACCTTTTACTATTTTTGTTTTTCTATATACAAATTTTACACGTTAGGAATTCAGAACTATTCCTTTCTGGAATAAGTGAAGAGTGTGGGCTTTGGTTGTGTGTCGGGGGTTTGTGTGTCCAGCTTCTTGTGTTTCTTCCTGAGTTGAAAATTGAGACCAGAACATGAATAGAGGATCGTGGTAGAGTTTATTAGGGGTGAAAAAGGATCTGACAGATGGGGGGTTCAGGAATAAGGGGGCCTGTGAGGGTCAATGGAGCCCGAGATGGCTGGTGGGGTCAGGGGTATTTATAGGATCAGGCAGGCCCAGGAAAAATGGCTTTTCTTGTTGTTTCTGCAAACCTGATTGGGGCTTTGGTCCCCATCATCTGAATGGTCTGTTCATATGGGGAGAGGGGTAACCCAGTCCATCTGGGGGGGGTTAAGACTGAGCTTTTCTTTTTGAGGAACTTAGCGCATCTCTTTGGAGGAGCTCATTTGTCCTTTCTGTGTTTGATGAACTCGTCTCTGTATTCCTCAAGAGACTGAGGGTTGGGGGAAGCAGGCACCTTATGTCTGTGGGGGATTAGAATCAGTTCCTCCAGACTGGCAAGGGGATGTTCCTTCAGGTTAATGCCAACATTGGGGGAATGACCTTCAAAGACCTTCCCAGCCTGGCTCCTAAAACTGCCTGATATTCTCTTTTTCAATGGAGAGCCTGTCACTGCTGTCGTGTAGGGTCTGGGAAAGCTTGTCTGAGTTAAATTAAAAGTAATGGATTGATGTGTTTGGCCAAGGAATTTTCAAGAAGGCATAGCACTGAATCTGTGGCCAGGCTACTTTTAGGGCTCTTACTAGATCTGTGATGAAAAAGCAAAAATGGGGGCAGAGCTAAATAAAAACGGAAGTTTGATGAGTTTGAACCAGGAGAATGCAGATAGCCAAGTGGCAGTCGTTATTGACGATGAGCCCCACTGAAAAGCCAAAGCCTGCCCCTTCTTTGAACCACACACCTTGAGAAAAGTCCCCCCAGTGAAATTCTTTTGAAAGGGCTGATTCCAAGGTCAGAACTGGTGCTCCTGAAGCAGCTGCCGGAGCGATTCTTCCAGCGGCAGCACCAAGAAGCCGCCAGCTGTGATCCACGGGGCAAGCTCCACCTGGAGTTGGTCGCAGAGCCTGGAGCTCATCCCTGTGGTTCTGATTTTGGCGGCATTAAAGTTACAAGACCGAGAAGGACTGCACAGTCTAGAAGGGCTGCTGAGGCCCGGCAGCGCGTGGCGGTCAGGAAACCTGCCAGAAGTTACGGGATGTGGAGATAAGGGCTGTACTGCTCCTGATACTCGCAGGGGTTGATTCCACAGCCAGTGCAGCACGTGTGGGGAGGGCTGTGCACGGAGTCAGCGGCGGGTGCCGCAGGGGCAGAACTCCACCTGCGCTGCACAGGCGGAACCGAGGCCCTCGGAACGGAGTGATGTCAACAGGTGGCTCAGGGCTGGACTTGAAGCTGCAGGATTTGGAGTTTGCCTTGCTGGTTTCTGGTTTGGTTACCAACCAGTCTTTCCTGGCTGTGCCCATTCCTCCATTTTGGATGGGAGTGTTTACTGTGCTCCATTGTGTGTTTGAAGTATGTAACTTTTTTTTTAAACAGTAGGTTGCAATGAAGATACTGCCTTGCGTTTCAAGGAGAGGCCTCAGGCGTCAGACTTTAAACTGTTCCGACTGCTCTAGTCTGTGGGATTTTAAGTTGGACCGAGTGCATTTTGGAGCCGGAGCCTGGCGGGGAGGGGCGTGGAATGTCATGGTTTGACCGCCACAGGGTCCTGTTTGCATCTACTGGTGGTGACGAGTGGGACTGTCGTGGCATCTCTGAGAGGTGGAGCTTGGCTGGAGGAAAGGACGTCAGAGAGGTGGCCCTGAGGTTTGCTCTCCTGCCCCTGATTTCTCCCAGTTTGCTCTCTGCCCTCCTGGTGTGGTGGCAGGGACTGGAACCAGCCTCTTGCTTCTGCCTTCAGCCTTGCTTCTGCCCTGCGGGTCCCCCCCAGGGACTGTCTCCTTTCTTCTCCCGGCAGCGTGGTTTGAGGTCACCATGTCAGTGCAAGCTTGGGGCTAGTACTCTTTAGCTGAAGTGACTTCTCAGTACCTGTGTCATGCATTGGAAGTGTTGAGGACACCCCTGTCCCGAGATGTTTATCCAGCCGTCACTAGAACTAGCTCTCTCTTCTGGGGTGGCCTAGATGCTGGACACGGCCGACTGAAGTTCAGTCTGCTGAAGGAAGCAGTGGGGGCGCAAAGGTGCACCGAGTGTGGACCTTGCCCGTGGCCCAGCGCTTCTGCAGTGGGCTGTCCAGCAGTGGCCCTTGTGCTGGTCATGTTACTGTCAGAATACTTGACCAAGAAGAAACGTGACTGATTGCTGGCCACTAAGGCTTAACTAGTTCTTAGGGGAACTTAGAGGAATTAAGCAGAGAGAAATGCCTAGGGAAAAATTAAGCAAATAGTTTTTGCTTGGGAAAATGAAGCTGAGATCTGAGGGCACTTGTGTCGAAGTTTGCCTGCAGGCTGCCGATAGAGTCACGACCAAACAGCTTAGGGAACAAGGGGATTTATTCTGATTTATGATTGTCTGGTTACAGTTCTCAGTCCAGCTTGGCAGACGAGCTCACACCAACACCAGGGCTGGGGGGACAGGCCACGCACAGCCACAGGACTGCTGAGGGGACAGACCTCACTTGCCAAGGACGTGTCTGTCCACGTGTGCCAGAGAGTGCCAGCTTACTGGCCAGCCCCTCCATCTGGACCATCCGCCCGCGGGATGATCTATCCCTGTGCACTGGGTCTTCCTCACCCACCAGACGTCTCCTGCAGGCTCGCTCAGGGGTCGCCCGGCTGTCCGTTCTCCAGCCTCAGCTGCCGTGTTAAGGTGACACATGGATATTTTACTAGCACGACTTTGTTTTTCAGATCTGCTGGCTGATGCTGCAGAGGACGCAGAGAGTTCTCCAGCTGCGAATATGCAGAGAAATGAAAACCAAACCAAACCTGTTTCCCCAGTCAGTACCACGCCCCCTCCCCCGACCAGCACAGAGAAGAGGGGGGGAACGTCGGCGGCCCCCTTGCCCTCGACCGCCGCTCCTGTGTCCCAGGAGGAGGCGGGGAACAAGGGGGAGCCCAGCATAGAGGACGAGGGGCTTCTTGCCCTGAACAGTTCTCCAGCCACAGCCAGAGACGCACTGGACACTGCGGATTACGGAGAGGGAGAGTCAGACTACGACTGGACCACCGACCCCAGGGGCGAGGGCCCCGAGGAGACTTTGGAGGAGAGCAGGGGCTACGAGGGCATCGCGCATCCCGTGGGGTCCTACAAGGACCCCGCGTCGGGCACGCAAGAGGAGGACAGCCACTTCTTTTTTCATCTTATTATTTTTGCTTTCTGCATAGCTGTTGTCTATGTTACGTATCACAACAAAAGGAAGGTAAGCCAGGGCCTGGCAGCAGGCCTGGACCCTGGGTGCTCCCGTCAGGCCGTGTGTGTGGCTACTGGGGGGGGAGCAAGCGTGATGCCTTCAGCTTCCCGTGACCGACACCGCCGGGACCGGTGACACTGCTGTGTCTGGTGCGGGGCTCCCCTCTAATGTGGGCCTTGGGGCCCCATGAAACAAGTAGGCTGTGTCTGCACCCCAGTTCTGTACCCTAGCTGTCTGTACCCAACTCCGGTCTGCACCCCCAGCTCTGGTCTGTACCCCGGGTTCCAGTTTGTACCCCAGGACTTGAGGATGGCGTTCGTGGGTGGCGTCTTCAGCAAGCCGCAGTGCACGAGGACGGCCTTGTTCCCGCCGTGACAGGAGCCGGCTCTGCCGTTGACAGTTCTGGTCTTGTATCTGGAAGCTCAGAGGTGCTGTACTTGCTATAAAAACTCTTACATGTCTGGTTCTGTCTCATTCCAGATTTTCCTCCTAGTTCAGAGCAGAAAGTGGCGTGAGGGCTTGTGTGCTAACGCGGTGGCGTACCATCGCCTGGACCAGAGCGTGAACGAGGCCATGCCGTCTCTGAAGATCACCAACGATTACATCTTCTGAAGCACCGGTTCACCTCGTCGCTCAGGCAGTGCAGAGCCAGCGCTGGGCCAGAGTGGGAACGAGGCCTTCTGAAGATCACCAACGATTGAGTTTGCTGCTCACGTAGCTTTGCCTTTTTACATGACATTGTGCAGATGTTTGCCCCAGACAGTTGGCACTTAGCGTGAGAGGTGGCACTCCTTTGCCTTGGTGCTTTGGGAGCGACATGTACAAGTAAGAAGTGTGTCATTTTTTTCTGCGCTTTAGAGCTGAATTCATTCAGGGGTCTGAATTGTGAGTTAAATGTACCTTATGTTCTGCTCAGTTCTTGTATTTTCCATTCGTTACACTTGTGGAAGTGATGCTACTTTCAGAAGATTCCAGACCCACCACTAAAATTTGACAGACCAAGTTCTGCGGCTCCCCCCCCTCTGCCAGCACATCGCCCTCCCTCCCTTCCTCTCTTTCTCTCTCCTCTCTACCCTCCCCTCTCTTCCTCCTTTACTTTCTCCTCCCTCTTTTCCCCTCCCCTCTTTCTCTTTTCATTCTTTCATTATTTTTTGAAAATAGTGTGTCAGTAGGTAGCCCAGACTGGTTTTGAACTCCTGACCCTTCTGCCCCCAGGTGTTGGGGTTATAGATGTGCACCCCCCTGCCCAGCACACCTTTTTTTGTGATCCCAGATTTTAGCACACAAGGACATAATGTGTGATACACCTCCCACTGAAGCATTGTTTCCTTCTCAGAATTGCTTCCCATGTTTTCAGGCAGCGAGAGCCCTGCTGGCACGTTTAGGCAACACCATAGACACGTCTAGAGATTCTGGCAGCAAGAGACTGCACTTTGCAGTCAACGCAGGAAAAATGTCAGGTAGATCCTAACATTTGGTTTGAGTTATTGAATTAAATTTAGGGTCGATGCTGGTAAAACACTGAACACAGGAACAGCTACTTTTAATTGACATCACTTGTAACCAAGTTCCAAGGTTGCGAGCAGTGAGCAGCATTTAAAATTTGTGACAGATTTTTCAGTTTGTTTCTCATTGTACAGTAAGTTTGAAGAAATTTGAAGCGGCCGTTGTTCCTTAAGTAATGTGTCTTGGCCTTTCCAATCAAACGATAATCTGAAGCTTGTGCTCTGAAAAGATGTGTCAAGAAGCTCTGTCTTTCTATGTTTGTTTTCCTCAGCAACTGGAAATTATTAACTTTATTTCATGTTAGCCTGTTTTCTGTCAGAAAGAAACAATCAGAATGTAAATGGGTGATTTGAGGCGGGGCGGACTCCCTTCTTATGACAGCAAAGACCACCCTGCTCGGCCTGGGCCCTGGCCAGCCTGTGGCCCTGAGACTGAGCGAAGTCGTCGTCCCCTGGGGACAGCCTCCGGCCCGAGGAAGGGCCGCACGGCGAAGTGCACCCAAACTTTGTTGCGGTGACTTTTTCATATCAGATTGTATTATTTAATATTTTGAATAAGATTTTGAGAAATACACGTCAAAGCTGTAAGTCCACGTGAGTCCAGGCGTGTTTCATTTCATGGTTGCCTTGCGGATGACAGCAGCGGGTGCCAAGAGCTGGCCTCGGTCCCCCAGGGACAGTGACGTCCCCCCGTGTGAATGGGGGCGGGTTAGCTCAGAAGTCTGAACGCTCGTGGACATTCCTTGCGACAGGGGTTCTCTGCAGCCTGCCGGTCCCTGGGCCGTCCAGTGCGGGCCCCGTGACAGATGGGGGTTCCTCTAGTGTCTCCCCCTTCCCCTGCTTGGTCTCCATCCCTGCCCGTCCCTTTCCCCCTCATGCCCTGGTTCTCACGAGTGGGCTGGGAGGGGCAGTGGAAAGGGCCGGGTGCGGCTTTAAGGCCACCCAGCTTGCTGCAGCCTGTCCCCTGTCCCTCGGGCAAAGCAGAGCGACACCGGGACTGTTTTCACCGGGCGGGTTGAGGGTCCGGGCCACACAGCTCTGTCCTCGGGGTGCCCAGGAGAGAGCGGGAGGGTGACAGGCCATCCTGTCACACCACACTCATGTGATCCGTGTTTCTCGATGGACACTGGGCTGTGTGCACCTTTCTGTTGTTACACGTCACTGTAATCGATGCTGACGCACAGGTTGGTCTGTTCTTGCTTTTGGTTCTCCTGGCGCGTGCTAGGAGCAGCCCGCCAGTTACTATGCTGATGCTGTGTTAGGATCCGAGGAACTGTTACACGCCGCGCCAGTTTGCACCCCCACCAGCTGTGTAGAGAGGGTCTCTGCACCTCACCACAAGCGATTTTCTTTCTCATTAGGTTTATTATTGCCCTTCGAATAGTATACTATGGTGTCTCACTGCAGTTTAAATTTGTATTTCTCGGGGCTGGAGACGTGGCTCAGGGGTTAAGTCTCTGTCTCACAAGTAGAAGGCCCTGAGTTTGGATCCCAGATCCCACGGGGGTGAAGGGGTGAGGGGGTGGGGGTTAAGGGTGTGGTGGGGGAAACCAGAAGGCAGAGGCTAGCAAACTCCAGAGCAAAGCAAACAGGAGGTAGAAGAAATCCAGGGTGATTCCCAAAGTTACCCTTGGGCCTCCACAGGCACACACAGTGCCCTCTGATATAAACAGACTCACAGGCGCGCGCACACACACACACACACACACACTCTGTGTGTCACACATGAAAAAGACTTAGTTCCCTATTGACTAACAGAGTCTTTGTGTTTATGGGTCATTTTATATCTTGGAAAGGCCTGTTTGAGTCCTTGGTCCATTTTAAAACTGAATTGTTAGGTCTTTTTGGTGGTTCATGCTTAGACGTTTCTTCTAAATCTCCACCGCTTGCCCAACACGTGATGTGCGAGTCTCGCTCGAGCCTGTGCATAACGTGGTGTCTCTCCAGAGAAGCAGAGCCCTGGGAGTTGGCGCCCGTGATTGTGGCGTCTGAGCAGAACGCGAGGCGCACAAGCTGAAGACGGCACTTCACCCCTGACAAACAGGGCGGAGAACCAAGAAAGCTAAGGACGAGCCCTGCCCGAGTGCGGTGGAGGCGGGGCGGGGTCCAGTCCAAAGGCCGCATCCTTGGATGGCCCCGTTGGAAGCACAGACAGGCATCCTCGCTCAGAGCGCACCCTTTGCATGGGATGCCCCACGCCCAGCCTGGACAAGGCAGTCTTTCTTACTAGCTGGTGTGTTCTTGAGAAAGACTCCAGGTAGCCCAGGCTGGCCCCTGAGCTTGCTAGCCTGAAACTCCTGGTCCTCTTGCCCCTGATTCCCAAACGCTGGGATTTCAGGGCTGTGTCCACATGCCCGGCTTCAATTTTACTTTTTGCTTTTAAAGACATATCTTTTTTTATTTGTCAGAGAGAGAGAGAGAAAGAATGAGCAGTTATGCGTGTGTGGCAGGCAGGACAACTTTCCAAAGCCAGTCTCGGCTTCCTCCGAGCGGACTCTGGGTGTTACATGGTGTTTTCCTCTAAGCAAGACAGACGCCATCTTTATCTGGCCAGTGTGACTGCTTGAAGAGATCCTCCAGTTCGCACCTGTTGATGCTCCCTCCCTCAGAGAAGGCGGTGGGAGGGTCACTAGACCCTCCCCGGGGATTCTGGCCTCACCTGGACACCTTCCAGCCAGTAGTGTGTGATTCTGCCCTAATTGCTGGTGCCCTCTAGGCCTGGAGTTTGGACAGGGGGTGTGTGTAGGCTGAGGGAGGTTCACTGAAAAGGGGTTCCGTCTGTGTGGTTGTGGGCAAACTATCTTGCTGGGGACGAACTTTCCATTGTGACTGCTTTGGGGTCACCCCTACTTCTGTAAGTAACCCCGATTTCATTGGTGTAAGTTGGCCCGTGGTATGACTGTTACTTTGGTCTGTTGGTACAAAGATATTCGTGTGGTGTCGTCCCAGAAAAGGGTCACACGGCTTGGGCTTCAAACTTGGAAGACCAGGTCTGCACGGAGGGCACTTACTGCCCAGCGTCCTGCCACTCTATCAATCATACTTGTGGATGTTCTGCTCTTTGTACACACACTTGAGATAGTATTCTACTAGTTAAGTAGGACACATCGCCTGCCCAGCCAGGGCCCCGAATTAACCATCACACACGATCTGCTGTTTCTTTGGGCGCTAGGTTCTCCTGTTCCTTCCTTAAAGTGGCCTTTGGTTGGTTCGCGAATGTTTTTAATGCTTATAAAAGCTCACCTTTTTTTTTTTTGTGGGTGTGCATTTTTTTTTTTTGCTCACGCTTTTGCAGTCAGATTTAAGAATACGAGACTCCAGTGCATCCCAAGATTTCATGGGTTGAACATATTTGGCTGGTTTTGAGTTAATTGTTTTGTTAAAAATAATGACATGGTGCACGTGCGTGTGCGTGGGTGTGTGAGCAGGCGTGTGGAGTGCGGACGTGTGTCCGCCATGGTGCAGACTCGGAGGGTGGCCTTGAACTCCTGCTCTCCTGCCTTCTCCCGCGTGCTGGGCTCCCGAGTGTTTTTGTGTGGGATGGGAGTAGGGTTCTAATTTCGTTCTCTGGCACATGGGACAGTTGTCCCAGCATCCTTTAGGGAGAACTGTCCAGTTCCCATTTTGTGTTCTTGGCATCTTTGTCAAAAAAAAAAAAAATCACAAATGTTGTACCAGTTATTCTTAACTGTTGCTGTGAAGAAAGCACAAAGTCAAATAACGTAAGGGGGAAAAGAGGGGAGACACAGTTTTTCATGGCGGAAGCGGCATGGCTGACTGAAGCTGGAGACAGGCTACGTCACACCCATCCAAGAGACTAGCAGGTGCCGGATGAAGGATCCCTGGAACTCTCTCTTCTCTCTGTCTTCTGTTCTGTGGCTCCTTTTATCTGGTCCACTACTGGGAGGTTCCAATGGGATCTACGGAGGTTCCGCCGGGAACTAAGGCTGATCTTTGCATTATCCAGATAATCTCTTCAGGTGGTCCCAGCTGATCTTAGTTAATACCTGGTGTGTCAAGTTGACACCCGGGATTAACCATCACAAATGGTGAAGCTCTATTTCCTGATTTTGCTCTGTGTACTTGGCTTATGTGCCTGTTTTTATGTCAGTATTATGATAAATCTATTGTGAGACTTCTTTGTTGGGCCCACCCAGAGATAACGGTCTGGGAGGGAGTGAGCAGGGCATGGCTTAGCACATGGGACCAAAGATGGCGCTGGGAGCTGTGTCCTAGGCGTAACCCTGATCACATTACACAGAGTCGTAATTGGCTTATAGGAGCCAACATAGATTTATGTTTAGTCTGACCTATGCAGAGTATGTGCTTTACTGACCATCAAGGTAATTGGCTGGTGTTTCCCGCGCTTTGAGTCTCTGTCTATGTAAGCTGATTTGTTACCCCCAATAAACTGAGATCTTGCTTTGACAAACTCCCCGTCCGTGGCCGAGTCTCTGGAGGGCAGAGGCGGAGGTGCGGGCCGTCAGGTCGTTACAGCCAGGAGCTGTGTAACTGAGTGAATGAATGAGTGAGTGATGAAGTGTCGCCTTGACAGACTTCCTGCTGTGTCCGGAGGCCCCTGGATTTGGGTGGGGGTAAAGGGCCTGCAGCATATTTGCCTTTCTCCGCCCTGACGGCCTGGAGTCATCACAGTGTATGTCTGGGAGAATCGCCCCAGCATTTTTTATTTTAATTATGAGAAGAGAAAGAAGAGAGAGAAAAAGAGAGAGAGAGGTGAACGCATGCATGCTATGGTGCATAGATGGAGGTCAGAGAACAACTTTCACCACATGCACCTCGGGGGACTTGCATTTGTGTCACCAAGATTTCGAGCAGGCACGTTACACACTGAGCTATCTCACTGGCCTCTGTGATAGTTTTATTTATTTATTTTTTTTGGTAAAGATAAGTCTTTTTTTAACTTTTGTTTATTTATTCATTCATTTATTATCTGTGTATCAGAGGGCACTGTGCGTTCCCAAGGGAGGCTTCAGGAATCATCCTGCATTGTTTCTACCCCCTTTTTGTTTCTTTCTGGAATTTCCCAGGCTCCGCCCACCAGGGCCAGAAGTGCCAGCTGCCACTGTTTCTGCCTGATGTTTTCACATGGGACCTGGGACCTGAACTCAGGGCCTTCTGCTTGGGAGGCAGAGTCTTAACCTCTAATGTGGACTCCTGCTTTAAAAAGATAAGTACTTTTAAAGCAGGAGTCTACATTCCATGATGCGCGTGGGGAGGGCAGTAGACGACTCTTGGAAGCTGCTTCACTGCATCATGTGAACTCTGGGGATTGAGCTAAGGTTGCCAAGTTGTGTCCAGACCCCTTTATCCACCGCACCATCCCGCTAGCCCCATCAGGTTTTGCTGATTATCGATTTGTAGCACATTTTGAAGTTTGGTGACGTGACAGTCCTGAACTTTTTGCCCGGGATTGCTTTGGCTAGGTGAGTTTGGTGGTTCTGTGTGAATTTCTGTTTCTATGGACAATGTTGTTAGACTTGAATAGTGATGTCATTGGCCTTGTAGGTCACTTTACATATCGTGAACGTTTCCACAGCATTAATTCTTCTTTTCAGTCCACGAACATAAGATATCTTTCCCCTCATTTATACCTTCACTTTCTTTCGGTGTTTGTAGGTGTTAGCATATACATTTCACCTCCTGGGTTGAATTTCTGAGTGTTTCATTTTAATTAACAGGATTGGTTTTTGACCTCTTTTTCAGATAGTTCATTTCTAACACAGGGACATTCATATTTGTTAGGTAATTTTGCCCTGTGCCACTTTACTGAATTAGCTTATTAGTTGTAGCAGTTTCTGGTGGAATATTGAGGGTTTTTTTATTCACAGGACCATGTTGTCTGAAAACAGGAAGAATTTAACCCATTCCTTCCCCATTTGGGTTCCTTTTCTTTCCTTCTCTGTTCTGATTGTCTGGCTGGGTCTTCTAGTCCTGTGGACGGGGCATTCTTGTCTGAGGCCTGACTTCAGAGGAAAAGCCATCAGCTTTCAGTGTTACATTCAGCTTTATCTCTTCAGAGAACTATTCATTTTGCCAATTCTGTAACCGTTTTATCCTCGCTTTCTCTCTAATATCTGATTTTTTCCCCTAGTAGTATTGGGTTTAGTTTTATTTTAGCTCTTCTAGTTCCTCAAATTGCGTGCGTGCGTACGTGTGTGTGTGTGTGTGTGTGTGTGTGTGTGTGTGTGATGGGGCACTCAATGTGTGTCCTTGTGGAGGACCAAGGATGACTTCGGGAGTCATCCTGGATCGTTTCTACCTCCTTTTTGCTTCACTTTGGGATTTCCCAGGCTCCACCCATCAGGGCGGGAAGTGCAGTCTCCTTCTGCTTGTGAGGCAGAATCTTAACCCCTGAGCCATCTCTCCAGCCCACGTTTTTTCTTTTTAAACTAGAAACATTGGATTGGTGAGATAGTTCAGTGGATAAGGTGAGATAGCGCAGTGAATATGACCTTCACTGTATCCTGTAAGTCTTAGTGTGTCACGTTATCTTTTAAGTTCATGTTTAGGTTTTTTCTGACTTCCCTTGTGTCTTTGACAGCGATTGCACGTTTGGCCCAACTTTCAAGTTCATGAATGTCACAGATTCTCTTTCATTATGTATTTCTAGTTTATTTCCACTGTGGATGGAAGAGTGTGTCGTATGGTTTCAATTTTAAGTATTTTCTTCTTTTTTCGAGGCAGAGGTTTTTTATTTCCTCCTGATCTGGCCAGTAACTTGTTCTGTGACCTTCCCTCCCTCATTGTCTACTCATCTGTAAGCCACAGTCGGCTATTGAGCAACTGAGCTAAGAAGCACAGGAGGTTTTTAGATTTAAAACATTTTTTCTTTTTCACACGCATGTGCATACGTGTATGTATATGCACGCGTGCACATGTATGTGTGCGGGGAAGTGTACAGGAGGGTGCTTCAGAGGACGCCGTCTTGGGTTACTCTTCCACCACACTGCTTTGTTCTGTGGCTTCCCAGGATCTGTCTTCCAGGGCCACAATCACAGGCTGGCATTTTTCATGTGGGGTCTGAGGATCCGAACTCAGGTCCTTTTGCTCTCGAGGCAAAGGCTTTAACTCCTGAGCCATCGCCCTAGCCCGTGAGGCAGGATTTCATGTAGCCTGGACTGACTTCCAGCTTCTGTGTAACCAGGAATGACCTTGAACTTCTCATCCTCCTGCTTCCACCCCTGGAGCTGGGGTGTGCGCCCCCATGTCTGGTATTAGGTGCTAAGGGTTTGGCGCCTGCTAAGCAGCACTTTTCCACTTGACCTACATCTCCCGCCCTCCGTTTGTTCGATGAGATGCATCACGTGTTGTTAAGATGTCAGGCAGCCGTGAGGCAGCGCCGGCCGCTCTGTCTGGTGCCCGGCGTTGGGCAGGTCTGTGAGCCGCAGCCTGGTGCCTCCGTAGACTCCTCAGGTGCCCTGCGCGTGGGTCTTGCCAACGCCTGTGTTTCAAAGACTCCAAACAAAGGGAGTCTGGTGGCACTGGTGGTAAGATTGTTCTGGATCTGGGCGGTCATTGGCCTTGTTGTGGCCATGTACCAACGAGTCTGCTTCTCATTAAATGCCCAGCGCGGCCCGTGCGTCCTTCATAGCGAGGGCGATGAGGTCGCCTGCTGCCCGCGGAGGATGGGAACACAGCCCGTCCGGAGGTCTCCTGGGATTCTCTGCTGTTGTCCACAGAGCCAGCCAGGCCTGGGCTGAGTTGCGGGGCTACAGGGTGAAGGTTTTCAAAGCCCGGTGCCTATGCTGTTGACTGATCAAGTCTTAGCCCCAAAGAAAACTGAGAATCTTAACCATGAGATCTTTTCTTCTTATTATTTTTTTTAATTTATTCACTTGTGCATGTGTGCGCTTGTGTGTGTGTGTGTGTGTGTGTGTGTGTAGAACCACGGGCGAATTCAGGAACCACCATGGACGCCTCCACCTCCTCCCTGTTTACTCCGCCCCGGGATTCAGAGGCTCCGCCCTACCAGGACCAGAAACGCAGGCCCAAGGCAGAAAAGATCTCATGACAGGGCTGGAGAGGTGGCTCAGGGGTTAAGTCTCCACCCGCAGGCAGAAGGTCCTGAGTTCAGATCTTATAGACGCAGGGCAGAAGCAGCGGGGGTGGGGGGTGGGGGTGGCCTGCGTTTCTGGTCCTGGTAGGGCGGAGCCTGTGAATCCCGGGGGGCGGAGTAAACGAGGAGGTGGAGGCAGTCCATGGTGGTCTACACACACACACACACACACACACACACACACACACATACACATACACATACAGTTGAATAAATAATAAATAAATTTTAAAAAAAGAATAGCATGCAGACAGGGGGCACAGGCCTGGTACTGTAAACCAAGCCAAGGTCCTGTGGAAGGGGAGACGTGGACCCATTTTTAGGTTTAACTGCAAGTAGTTTGATAGCAAAAAATCATCGTAGCCGTAGGTTACAGAAGGACTCAGCGCTCCACTGAGAAGCATCCTTGGCAACGAAGGTGTTTAATGTAGAGAATCACACGTGACGGTGGCATGTGCTTGGCTCTAAACAGAACGTCCCTATCACCTGCATCCCAACGCCTACGGAACCCTAGGTACAGGGACTGGTAAAACTGTAAGTGCCCGTCAGTGTCCTCTGGTCAGGACAAGGGCCAGAACTCAACAGCGATGTCCACACGCATCCCGGAGGAAATCCCAGAGGGCCAGTAAGACGTGAAAGTAGGAGGAGACTGGCTGGAAAGGAGAGTATGAAGCGGGACAGGAGGGGGCATGGGACAGGGTAGTAAGGGGCGAGAACACGTGCTTCATTGTGCTCATGTATAAAAGCGTCAAAGAATAAGACGCTACGTGGAATGCATGGTCGGTTTATGCTTTGGAAAGGATCCAGTTTCATTCTGGAGCTTGGGAGTCTTGCCCTGAAGGGGGGCCTTGGTTGGTATGACCCTCCCAACCCTTACTGAGGATGGTCTCTGTGAGAGGCCACACCTAGCTGTTCTTATCTTGCATGGCTGATTGTGAATAAGCTGACTAGGCTGGAGACATAACTGCCTTTCCCGTCGCCTCTTGCAGAAAAGCAGTGTGAGCTACGGGAGGCGGAGCCTGCTGCAGGATGAGGCATGGCCTTGAATCCCACCCTTCCCGCCCACCCAGCACCCTCAACCTCTTCCCTCTCTCAGCGGTGTTTCCAGCAGGTGGAAAGTGGGTGGCTGTTTACAGCGTCCTGAGCCTCCGCACCCTGGGGCACGGGGACGCTCCCGAAGGGCTCTGCTGTCCTTGGAGCTACACAATGTGGGTTTCAAGGGAAGGGCGTCTCTGGGAGGCCAGTGCCCAGGGCTTCCGGAACTCTCCAGTTTGCGGAGTTGCACTCTGGGTTCTTTCATTCCTTCCACAGTAGGCCTCTGCTTCCTGGATCATGTGCTTACCAGCCTTCTGGCTCTGGCAAATACGGAGAAGCCCGCAGGGCCGTCTCGTTTCTGAGTGTCATCTGGGGAGAGGAGCCGCCAGTTTGGGGTTCAGCACCTCCTGGGGTCGTCTGTGCGGTCATTCCCTGCTCTCTGTGCCTCCATCTGGGTCGCACAATCTCTCCTCTTTCTCCCTCATCCGTGGCAGGGTACTCGCTCCTGCTCAGGCGTAAAGTTCTCTTCCATGGCTAGGATATGATGCTGAGAATTAATTATAATGATAAATGTTTATGGATTTAAAGATAAGCTAAGAGCTGGGGACATGCTTCAGTGGTTGAAGTGTCTTCTGGGCACAAGCAAGAGGAGTCACAGTGTAGATCTCTAGACGCCACCTACCAATCTGTGTGGCTGTGGTTGCCCATCTTGATCAAGCCACAGAAGCAGAGCCTGGGGCTCCCTAGAGCCGGACCAGTGAGCTCTGGGCTTGAGCAGAGGCCCAGCCTCAAAAGAATAAGGTGGAAGAGGTGAAGAACAATCAAGAATGATTCTGGGTATCTTGAGCCTCCATATACACATGCACTCACACATACATGTGCATGCATACATGCAAACATTTACACACATGCACTCACACATACATATGCATGCATATATGCAAACATTCACACACATGCACCCCTTCCGCATTCATATGAAAATGGGGGACAATGTCTGGAAAATACATTGTGAAAGTTCTCCCAGTATGGGCTGGAGAGGTGGCTCAGGGGTTAAGCCTCCGCTTTGCAGGCGGAAGGTCCTGAGTTCGAATCCCAGATCCCATGTATAGACGCCAGGCAGAAGTGGGGGGGGGGGCGGGCGGCCTGCGCTTCTGGTCCTGGTAGGGCGGAGCCTATGAATCCCGGGGCAGAAGGAGATGGAGGCGGCCATGGTGGTTCGCGAATTCGTCCGTGGTTCTACACATACACACACGCGCACACACACACACGCACATGCGCACAGTTGAATAAATAATAATAAAAAAATAATAAAAAAAAGACAAATTAAAAAAAAAAAAGTTCTCCCAGTATATAAATATGCGGATGGCGTGGTTAGAAGGGGGTCACGGACAACAGCTTTGGGAAGGAAGCGGAAGCCTCATCCACCCTCCAGGGTCTGGGAGCCCTGCTTTTCCTAATGATGGTTACAGGCCTCCTGCTAGTAGGGCCAGGTGTGGAAGAAAACACATTGTCAGTCGTGAGTAAAACACAGAAGGCACTTGATCAATAATCACCAAAGCTCTGCGGAGAAGGACAGTGAGACTTCAAAACAGGCGCTGGGGGCTGGAAGACGGCTCAGGGGTTAAAAACCTTTGCCTCACAAGCAAAAGGACCTGAGTTCGGATCCCCAGATCCCACATGAAAATGCTGGAAGGCGGAGCCTGGAAAATACCAGAGCGAGGCAATCAGGGGGTAGAGCAATCCAGGGTGATTCCTGATGTTACCCTTGGGCTGCCACAGGCACACACACTCAAGGGCCTTCTTGAACACACACACACATACACACACACACACACACATACACACACGCACGCAAGAGGCCTTGGAATTCTTCAGAAATGCACCAGAAAGGGAGCGAGGAGAGAAAGGGGGAGTTGCTAAGCACCTTGAAATAAAAAAGGGGAAGGTGGAGATGTAAGCGGTGTTAGCATGTGTAGCTGAAGCCTGGTTAGGGTTTTCCTGACACCCCTGCTCTGTGCGCCTGGCTCCTCCCCTTCTCCTCTCTGGACAGTGCAATTTCTGGGTTTCTGTGAAGCTGGCCCTGGAGCCCTGTCAGCCAGCCAGCCACCCTGTGGCCTCCCCCAGCTTATTTTTAATTGCTAGTTCTATGTCTCCAAATGGAGTCGACTTCCCCTCTTTGCCCTTCCTTGTCTTCCTGTTAACCAAAACAACCAGTCTGCGCTGGATCCCTTGCGGTTTTGGTCCACAGTGTCCTGAATGGAGCTGAGTCAGCGCAACCGTGGGACTCACTGGGGAAACCATCTGTTCCGCAGCAGAGACCCCCGCGAACACGGGTGCACGCTCAGGCACCATGAGGCCGGCCTGAGCCCCTCTGTGGTAGAGGGGGTGCTTGCGCTGAGGATGGGGGACAAGCAGCGCACCCCGCCGCCCGCAGAGAGCGTTTGCACGCGGTGTGCAAGCGGTCAGTGTCCTGGGTCAGGCCCAAAGTCCTCTTCCCTTCAGCCTCGTGTTATCCTGGACCGAGACCCCTCGCAACCCAAGCGCCCCGCTTCCTTCTCGGACCTTCTCTGGTGCTCATGGTGTGACGTCAGCTGACGTTTATCCAGTGCCCCCCCACGCCTCGCACCTGGCGGGCGGCAGGCTCTTGACTAATGTCCACCGAAGCAGGGCTGCCTCGTCGTACTGAATCTGTCCAGCAGAGGGCGGTGTGAACGCACCGCAGAGAAACCGTTAAGGAACCGGGGAAAGCGCAGGAAGGGGGGGGCTCCTTGCTGCAGGCCTGGGAGAAGCTGAGCTCCATCGCGCTTTCCAAAGGATTTGACTCAACAGCAGAACAGCCTACTGAGGGGTGGTGTGGTCTCAATTGAAAGTCAGTTATTCCTGTGGGGAAACAAAGCTTTGCTGGCCTGCTCTTGACCACACCTGGAGCTGAACTCTGGGGGTACCGGGACATTTAGGAGAGAAAAGCAGAGAGCAAACGCTAGCTTTTGGTTGCACTTTAAAAATTATTATTTATTTTTTTGTGTACATTTGTATGTGTATATGTGTGTGTATCTGTGTGTATCTGTTTGTATGTATGTGTATATCTCTGTATGTGTATATGTGTATGTCTCTGTGTACATGTGTGTGTGTATGTGCGTATTTGTATATGTGTGTATGTTTATGTGTGTGTATATGTGTATGTGTATATCTGTGTATGTATGTGTGTGCGTGTGATTCACAACTCATGCTCAGAGACCTCATCTGACTTTTTGACGTGTAAGAGCCCAGGCCTAGAGATGCCACCAACGAAGGACAGAAGCAGAGCCCAGGCCCCTGACTTATAACTGACTTAAAGAGGGTGCTGGAGTGTGTGCGCCTGTGGAGGCCCAAGGGTGGCGTCGGGAATCATCCTGGGTCGCTCTACCTCCTCCTTGCTCTGCTCTGGGGTTTCCCAGGCTCTGGTCTTCCAGGGCCTGAATTACAGGCCGCTACAATATCTGCCTAACATTTTTTATGGAGGATCTGAACTCAGGTCCTTTTGCTTGTGAGGCTTTAACCTCTGAACCATCTCCCCAGTGGTCGGCGATCTTTTAGAACATGAGAAAAAGTTTAGCCGTCTCTCCTGATGTTCACCATCATGGCGCGGTTTCATTGCTCTCCCCAAATACTTCCCAGGGCCTCTGGGGGTTTCTGTATCACCACACGTGAAGCTGCTGGCGTCCCAGCTTTAGGGCTTGTGTGCATCAGAGCTCAGGGAGAATAACCCTTCCTGTCGGTGTCTGGTGGCGCCTCTTAACGGGTTGGAAATGAGGTGTCCCAAGTCACCAAGAGACTCTTAATCTTGTAGTGTAACTTTCCTTTAAAATTAATGCCTTGCTGACGAGAGGTGGGTGGAATGAACTCAGGAGGGGATCGAACGGGTTTCCTGATGGTCACTTAATGCATTCAGTGTGTGTGTGTGCACGTATATGTGTGTTTGTGTGTGTGTCTGTATGCGCACACACACACACTCAAGTTTAGAATAATGTCTTTTCTACAAACCAAATGGGAAAATGCTCTAATGTATTTCCCTGCATTCGGCCTGCCACGGTTGTAAATTACCTTGCTTAATGGACTTGGGAATTCTGTTATCTATCTGGAAACTTCTGAGCTTTGGAGAACCCAATCAAGAGTCAGTGCTGAGGATGGGGAGGCAAGCTTAGAAGATTTACAGCGCCGCGGACGGTGTGGTTGATGTCTGTTGTGTTTTGCAAACACATTTCCCCGAACAGTAAGTGCTTATGATGTGACCCTGGGCATTATTATTTTTTTTTTTTTGATAAGTCTCCCTGAAATAATAGCTGCCGGGGGCCATAAATCCCTTTTGGAAATCAGCATTCTAGGAAGGCATTTGGCAGTGATCCCTCCCCTGAACTCTGCCCCTGGCTACATGGGGGTGCCCTGCTGAATCCCCCACTATCGCCCCCCCACCCCCCCCCCCCGGGCCCAGCAACCTTCTCTCCTAATAAAGCCGCCATGGCAAAGCACAGAAGCACAGAGCACTTCACAGCTCAGAGAGGCCCGGAGACTTGATGCTGTGCAGACCGCAGGTCCAGAGATGCCGCCCGCCGGCGAGGGGCAGAAACAGAGCAGAGCCGAGACCCCTCACGTCAGCTCGCCTCCACCCAGCTCTGTCACCGGTGATAGCGCGACTGGGCTGCAGCGTGACCAGAGATTCAGACACGCATCTTTCGCAGCGACTCTGGGTGAGGTTTCAGGGTGGGATTAAGACGTGGACTGGCAGTGGAGTAAAACAGATTATCTTCTCTAACGTGGGTGGGACTTGTCCCTTAGTTGGAGGCTTGACTAGACCTGAAGGCTGGCCCTCCCTTGGGAGGAAGGACCCCTCCTTTCTGGTGACCTGCGACCAGGACAACCAGCTCTTGTGGCAGTACAGCAGGTTTTGGTCTTTGGGGTACTGGCTCTGTAGTTTTTTTTTCATGTGTAGGGGTGTATGTATGCGGGTGTGTGTAGGTGCTTGTAAGTGCAGAATAAGGTGCTGTGTGTGACTGTGGAGGTCCAAGGGTGGTTTTGGGAATCACCCTGGATTGCTCTACCTCCTCTTTGCTTCACTCTGGGATTTCCCAGGCTCTGAGTTCCAGAGCTAGAAGTGCAGACTGCTGCCATTTCTACCTGGCATTTTTACATGGGATCTGGGATCTGAACTCAGGTCCTTCTGCCTGTGAGGCAAAGACTTAAACCCCGGAGCCATCTCTCCAGCCCCAGTTCTGTAGATTTTTTAACCATGTCTCTTTCAAAATCACAAAAGTCAGTTCCTCATATCAAATCACTGGTTCAGGTCTCAGCTGAGGGAGGGGGGTTGAAAAGGCTGAAATTTGGTGAGATTTGGGTGGTGAGATTAGATGGCTCAGGGGGTAAGGTGACTGCTGGCAAATCTGGTGACCCGAGTTCGATCCCTGGAAGCCCAGTAGTGGAAGGTGAGAACTGATCTCTGAAAGTTTCCTCTTGTCTCCATCCATGTGCTCCCCCCCCCCTTCTTGCAAACAGGGTTGCAGTCGGACACTTTACCCGCTGAGCCCCATTCCTAGCAGTTTGACGAGTTCGCCACGTATAATGTGTCTGTTGTAAGAGGACTTTGAATCTCTGCAATGATATTCGCCCTACAGTGAATGGACACCAGAGGAGATGAGAGTTGTCTGAAATTCTCAGGCGATGAGGAAGGGGCCCGTGGGATGTGTGTGGAGATGGGGGGGTCTTGCTGCTCGTGCTGTGGAGCCCCTCAGCCATGGAGGACGTTCAGGCCCAGAGGCGTAAGAACAGTGTGTGCTGAGTGTGGCTGAGCCCGGGAGGGGAGAGTGGCGGGGAGGGGGGATGTAAGCGCTAGCGATGCGGAGCCCAGTGGGTTGGAAGGCCGGTCCCAGTGTCCCTGATTCCCGGGGGCCAGAGTGTCACCACGTGCCCTGAGCATGCCCGCTTCGGTGGCTGCGCACTTTCCATTCTGCCTCCTCAGCTCCCCAACTCCTCGGGGGCATCCAGCCCCAGCGGGAGAACAGAGCTTTATAAATAGCCACGTTGGCAGCACCGTAAGTCTAGCATCCCCGGGAGCCGGGACACGCAGAGTCAGCAGTGAGCGTCACCTGCGGCGTGACCTGTGGGGCCCGGCAGGCGCAAGGTGCGGCAGAGGGCCCCAAACATGAACGCCAACTAAGGTTCCAACGCATGAGCTGGGGGCGGGGGGACAGCTCACGTTCAAACCATGACATTCTGAGTTTGAACCCCCCCAGAGCCTACGTAGTGGAAGAGGAGAACCAGCTTTTCTGAAAGGGGTGTCCTCTGACAGCCACACAAATACCACCCATGTGCATACCTGTTCTCTCTCGCTCGCTCTCTATAACAGACAAAGACAGAACAAGAAATGTGCCCTGATCTTGGGGACACCCTCCCCCACGCTTCCTAGGGATTCAGGGCATGACCTGGCAGTCAGGGCTAAAGCAGCCCTTGGCTTCAATCCCCCACTCACCCTCCTGTCTTTGCATGTAGACTTCAGGACCAACTCCGAGTGGGGTTGTAATGCTAAAAGCAGCAATTTGCTAAATGCAAGCGTCAAGGCACGCGAGGGATTTTCAGCCCATTTTGGTCATGCCCGGCCGGAGCTCCAAGCCTCTTGGCCTTTGCCCCCCCCCAAAGGCCTTGGTCAGCTGTAGGAGTCCTGGGCCTGGGCCTCACCTGTACACATTTGCTGGGTGTCCCTGTGTTGGCCTGGCCCATCTCATTTAGCCTCCCCTGTCGTGACACCTATGAGTACCTTATCGTTATTATTAATTACTGTTATTAATTTTACCCTTCGAAGCTCTCCTATACAGAATGATGAATTTGTTTCCATCCCCAACTACCCATCCCCCCACATTCTCTTTTCCAAAAGCAGTCTCCCTGCCGTTCCCACGTCCCTCTCCCCGCATGTGCAATCTGTTGGACCCCCGTCTTGGGTGCCTGCAATGGGGTATGAGCGGCTCACTAGCAGGCAAGCCGGGGAGTAAAGAAGCCCCTCCTTTCCCGTCTGGCAGCAGCCAGTCAATCGGTCTCACGGGGTGGTGCCGAATCTCCCCAGATGCATGTTGAAATGCCTACAGGTTGGCTCTTGGTAAGGCCTGCTGGGAGTAAACCTGGCTGCACTGAGCTCTTGGGTACAACGCCCCTGGGCGGAAGGAGGCTACTGTCTGGCAATTTCTCTCCCCATCCTGAGGCTCTTCCTTCCTTACCACCCCCTCTTTCTTCTGTACGGTTCTCTGAGCCAGGGGATGGAATGGGGGGTTGCTGTAGCTGTCCTGTTTAGGACTGAATTGTTCAGTGTCACTTTGACTTTGCATCGTGGTCATTTGTGGCTGCAACTGCAAGTCTGCATTGTGCAACTTCCAATGCAGAAGGACGCTTTTTGGCTGAGTCCCGAGTGCTTCTTGGATGTGAGGGTACAGTGATAAGTATTTAAATGGTAGCTTACTATCAAACATTTATGCTCCCCCATCACCTAAGGCTTTGTCTTCCCTTCTGTGTGTATTTGGCTTGGTTATAGTATCAGGCATGTGTTTTCTTCATGAAGCAGGTCTTAATGTCAATCAGAAGGCAGTTGGTTGCCTCCCTACCGTACATGCCACTATTGCACCCTTGGACTCCCGTTGACGGAGCTGCTGCCGTTGTGGTTTGTGGCATTCATAACTGGGCGAGACCACTGATTCCTTGCTTCTGCGGCAGCTGGCACAATGGGACTAGCCAGCGGACGCGTGTGTCCATATCCATTCGAGTCGTTTTTTTCCCTATATTTCATGATAATTATGTGTGGTATCTTTAGCAGTAAGGTCTTGCTGTTGGGTTCTAGAAGGCAACCAACAGCAAAGGCAAATGCCTATTTCGTTTTGGGAAACTTTGAGCCTTTCTGTCCAATGGCTCTTAGGATATACCACATTCCGTACTGGGGAATTTATTTACTGGCCCATGGCTCCTTATTTGAAGCATCTCAGGGAAAGTTCTTTTTCTTCTCTTCCCCTCTCTGTGTTACCTGTGTAGGGCCTTTTGGTTGTCACTTTTTTTAAGATTATTTTTTGGAGAGATTTGCAAAGTAGATTTCTGTCTGGCTATATTTTTACATGCTTAGTACTAATTTTTGCCCCTCTACCTCTTCCTATCTCCAAATCCTCCTATTAAAACTCCCCCTTCCCATTATTTACTTTTCTACCTTCTTACCCCCTGTATTCTATTACCCCCTCTCTTAGAGCCCTCCCCCACCCCAAGCTTATGTTCATTTCTAGCTTATAGCTATTACAGGAATTTCTATTGAAGTAAACCATTCAATGCAAGCTAGCAATCCTTATGCAAGGAAGAGCACGTGGCGTTTGTCTTTCTGTGTCTGGGATACCTCACTCAGTATCATACCTCCCAGTTCCATCCTTTCACAAGCTGCTTTCATTTTTCCTGACAGCTGAATAGTAGTATTCTTTTGTGTGTATGAACCACATTTCCATGATCTATCTGCCAGTGTCAGACATCTGGGCCAATTCCATTTGTTTGCTAGTGTTAATAGAGCTGTGATGAACGTTGATATATAAATGTCTTTGTAATACGATGCACAGTTCTTTGGGGACGTTCCCAGGTCATATGGAAAATCAGTTTTTAGCTTTTTGAAGAACCTCCATACTGATCTCCAAAGAGGCTGTATAAGTTGCATTGAATTTGCAATGAATAAGGGATCACTTCTCCCCACATCCTCAACAGCGTTTGTTATTTTTGGTTTTGGTCTTAGCCATTTTGTCTGAAGTTACATGATATCTCAGTGGTTTTAATTTACATTTTCCTTTATGACTAGGGAGGTTTAACTCTTTTTAAGATATTTGTTAGAAATTTGAATTTATTCTTGTGAAAAGTTTCTTTTTAGTTCCAAAAATTTTCATTGGATTGTTTGCTTTCTTGATATTTAATTTTTTAGTTTTTTGTATATTCTGAGTACTAATCCCCTATTAGCTAGTGAAAATTTTCTCCCATTCTGTGGATTCCTTTTTTTTTTTTTTGATGATTAATTAGTTCTTCTGCAGAAGAGAAGTTTTTTAGTCTTGTGAGACGCCACTTGATGATTGTTGATTTTGTGAAGTAATTTGAGAAGTAGTGGTATTAGTTCTTCCTTGAATATCTGGTAGAGATCTACACTGAATCCATCTGGTCCGAGGCTTTTTTTTTAAGTTAGAAGATTTATGATGGTTGCTTTAATTTTAATACTTGTTATAGGTCTGTTAAATCATTCAGCTCATCTTGATTCAACTTAGATAAATCATATGAGTTTAGAAATTTCTCTATTTCTTTTTGAATATAAAATACAAAAAGAAAGAACACTTCCAAACTCTTTCTATGAAGCCAGTTGTCATAGTCAGGCACAGGTGTCAACTTGACGGTTGAGGGTTTGAGCTCTGGGCACATTTGTGGAGAATTAGTGATTGAGTTGGGCCCAGAGCAAGCCTGCAGGAGATTGTCTAGCTGATGGGGAAGGCCCAGCCCATGGTGGGTGGGATTAGGCCCTGGAATAAAAGACAGAGAGCTGTTTGAGGGAATTGGCATCCTTGTGTACACTTGGCCAGACATGCTGGTCTGGCAAGTGAGGATCGTCCCTCTCTCAGCCATTACGTAGAGATGGTGTGAGCAGTTCTCTCAGCCTGGTGTTGGTGCATGCTCTCCCGTCAAGCTGGACTAAGAACTGTAACCAGTAATCGTAAGAGAAAATAAACCCCTTGTTCCCTTAAGCAGTTTGATGGTCAACAATGCAGGCAAAATGCAATATCCGTATTACCCTTAATGGCAAAACCAAGAGTATTATAGGTCAATCTCACTAATGAACAGAAATGCAAAAATCCTCAACTAAATACTTGAAAAATAAACCCAGAAACATATCAAGTTGAGTTCACCCTGACCAAGTTGGGTTTATTCCAGAGATTTAATTAGTATAGATTTTTGAAGGATTGTCCTCAGGATTCTCTGAAACTCTTAAGTATCTGTTGTGTTTTCTCATTTTTCATCTCTAATTCAGTTAATTTGGGTTTCCTCCATTTAGTTTTAGGTTATTTGGCTAAAAGTTTGTCAACTTTGTTTATGGTCTCAAAGAGCCAGTTCTTGGTTTCATTGATTCCTTGTGTTGTTTTCTTTATTTCTATTTCATTCATTTGCACCTCATCCTCTTCATTCTGCCCATCTACTGCCTTTGGGGTCGGTTTGCTCTTGCTTCTCCAAGGATTTAAGTTGAATTGTTAAGTTATTTATTTGTGATGATTCTACTTTCATCCTAAGATAGTGCTTCTCTTTCATAGGAGGTACACTTCCTGGAGGCAGAGAATTGATGGTTGTGATTTTTTTAAACCAGGTTGTTAGTCTATCTATGTTTCTTGGTTGGGGAGTTGAGTTTATTGATGTTTAAGATTATTCAGACAGCCTTCATTGTGTCCAGTAGATTTTTGGTATGTTGTGTTTTCATTCTCATTGAATTCTAGGAATTTAAAAAAATTTCCCTTTCAGACTGGACAGATGGCTCAGGGGTTAAGACTCTGCCTCACAAGCAGAAGGTCCTGAGTTCAGATTCCAGGTCCCATGTAAAAAATGCCAAGTGGAAACAGCGGTGGGTTTACACTTCTGGCCCTGGTGGGTGGAGCTTGGGAATCCCAGAGCGAAGCAAAAAGGAGATAGAAGCAATCCACAGGGACACACAGTGTCCTCTGACACACAAACTCACAATAAATAAAGTTTAAAAAAATTAATCCTCAATGCCCACATTAAAAAAAATTCCCTTTTGATTTCTTCCTGACCTGTTCTTTGTTCAGGAATGTGTTGTTTAGTTTCTGAGAGATTGTGCTTTCTGTTGTTTCTTTTGCTATAGTTTTTTTTTTATTATTTATTCAATTGTGCGTGTGTGCGTATGTATGTGTGCGCGCGCGTGTGTGTATGTGTGTGTGTGTGTGTGTGTGTGTGTGTGTGTGTGTGTAGAACCACGGACGAATTCGGGAACCACCATGGACGCCTCCACCTCCTTCTGCCCCGGGATTCACAGGCTCCGCCCTACCAGGACCAGAAGCGCAGGCCACCCCCGCTTCCGCCCGGCGGCTATATGTGGGATCTGGGATCCGAACTCAGGACCTTCCGCCTGCAAGGCAGAGGCGTAACCCCTGAGCCACCTCTCCAGCCCCAGATATCTAGTTTTATTGCATGGCAATTAGACAAATACAGGATGAAATCTCAGTTTTTCTGTGTTTGCGTAGACTAGCTTTGTATCCTAATATATGATCTGTTTTGGAGAAAGTTTCATGGGCTGCTGAAAAGAATGTGTGTTCTTTGGTGTTTGGGTGTAAAGTTCTGTAAATATTAGTCAGATCCATTTGGCTTATGATTTCATTTAATTTCAGAATGTCTCTGTTTAGTTTTTGACCTGTTGATCTGTTTATTGATGAGCACAGGATATGAAGATCTCCTGCTGTTGACATGTTTGGGTTTATATGTTGCTTTACGTGTAATAGTGCTTGCTTAATGAATTAACATATTGATGCATATGTGTTTAGAATAATAAAGTCTTCTTGGTGAATTGTTCCCTCAACTAGTGTGTAATACACTTTGTTTTAATCTCTTCTGACTTATTTTGGCTTGAAGTCTATTTTATTAGTTGTTGGAGTAACATTGACCATCTTTTCATTCTAAGATAGTGCTTCTCTTTCATGGTGAGGTACATTTCCTGGAGGCAGAGAATTGATGGTTGTGATTTTTTTTAATCCAGGTTGTTAGTCTATCTATGTCTCTTGGTTGGGGAGTTGGGTTCATTGATGTTTACGATTATTATTGAGAAATAATTTATTGATTCCTGTCATTTTGTCAGTTTTGTGACATTTATATTTGCAGTCCTTTGCTTAGCAATTATCCTGAAATCTTGAGTATTCCTTTTATTATCTTCTGTGGACTTGGTTTGTTAATCATGCAGCCTCAGGTCTGATTTTATCATGGAAAAATTTTCACTCATCTCCAGTTATGACCGATAGTTCTTCTGGCTATAGAGTAGCTTAGGTTGACATTTGTGATTATTCATAACTTGAAATATGTCTCTCCAAATTATTCTGGCTTTTACAGTTTCTATTAAAAAGTTATTTTGATGGAATTGCCATTATATGTGACTTGATTTTTCTCTTGTAGCTCTTAAGATTTTTTTTCTTTAGTCTGCACTCGTAGTGTTTTGACTGTTGTGTGTTGTGGGGTGTTTCTATTCTGGTCATGTCTGTTTGATATTCTGCACGTCTCTTACACTTGGATGGGCCCCTCTTAGGTCTGGTTAATTCTCATCTATTATGTCATGGAATAGGTGCTGTGTGTGTACTTTTTTCTTGTTATCCCCCCTCAGATTCTCAGGATCTGTAAGTTCGTCTTCTTCATAGTGTTCCACAGTTCCTAGATGCTCCTTTGACGCATTTTTAAAAATGTATCAGCTTCCACCATCGTATCTTCCGGTTCTGATATTCTGCCTTCCACTTGATCTGTTCTATCGTTGAGACTTTCTATTGCATTCTGTCAGCTCTTAATACTGGCGTGAACTCTCCTGCCAAGCTGGGTTATGAACTGCAATGGAGAATTGTGTGTGTGTGTGTCTCAGAGGGCACTGTGTGTCCCTGTGGAGGACCCAGGGCGACCTCAGGAATCATCCTGGATTGATTGCTTCTATTTCCTTTTTGTTTCACACTGGGATTTCCCAGGCTCCGCCCACCAGGGCCAGAAGTGCAGACCACAGATATTTCCACCTGGAAGTTTTACATGGGACCTGGGATCTGAACTCAGGACCTCCTGTTTGTGAGGTAGAGTCTCAACTCGTGAGACATCTCTCCAGCCAGGGCCCTACTTCCTAAAGGTCCTACAACGTCTCCAAACAGCGCCACCAGCTGGTGACCAAGTGTCAAGCACATGTTGGGCGACTGGTCCCGATCCACAGTAACCTGGCTCTGCTCCTGAGCAATGGCGTTTGAAGAGCGGGGACTAGGCTTTATCTCTGGGTGACACCATTTGACCCTCAGAAACTCTATCCGGGAAACTCTCCCGGGTCGTGGTCCTGCTCCACGCTTTCCTCAGCAACATCATGCGACAGGGTGCAGAACAGTTCTAGAAAGATCGACAAAAAGCTTTGCATCCTGCTGGAACTGCAAAGAGCCCAAAGCACTTGTGTGACTGGATTTGTGCCTGCTGCCCCCAGGCTGGACTCCTCCGGGCATCTCTGATCCCCGGGAGACAATGAGAACCTTCCAGAATACGCCACCTGGCACTTTTCCTTTTCTGGCCCTGCTCAGGCAGAGCCTGGGGCACACGAAGCTTCTCTGGCCTCGGTGGTCCCCTCGCCAGGAGAACTGTTTCCTGCTGCCCACAGCCGGTCCCTCCGGGAGAGAGTGTGGGGTGCTCACTCTGAAATTCTCATCATTTGAGATGCGGTGGATAGAGGTAGGCAGGAGCTTTGAGCTAAACGAGCGCAGAGGAGGTGTCAGGCGCAGCAAGTCCTGAATTGGAAGTGTTGGGAGCACCCACCCAAAAGATGGGGTGTGTGGAACCCGAGGGGAGAACAGACAGGCGCACAGCACCTGGCGGATGTGTGGGCGTGGGCCCGCCATGGGTGGTCTGATCTAGTCTTCTCTCAGATCCACTGTCCCCTCCCACTACACCCACTGGGCTCTCAACTTCCGTTTGTTTGGTTTTTGACTTCCAGCAAGTGCAGTCGGTGGTCTCCAGCAGACCAGAGGTACCAACCAGGGGAGGAACACTGTGGACCACCACGGTGCAGGTGCAGTGTTGAGCTCTGAAGGTGGTCGTCTGCTTGTAGCTCTGGATGCCCACCCAAGAGACCCTCCTTACTCCCGTGGTGGATCTTTGTGTGGTCTGATCATTTGGTCTCAAGCACGTACAAAGGGCCAGAGTGGTGGCTCAGGGGGTCAGTGCTTGTCATGCATACAAGTCGGAGGCCCATGTTCGATCCCCACAATCCCCATAAAAATCAGGATGCAGCGATATGCAGCTATCATCCAAGCACAATAAGTGAGTTAGAGGTGGAGACAGGAGAACCGACTGGAAATTCACAAGCCGACTAGTCTGTGAGTTTGCTGCACAGAGCCAGGAAAAGCAAGAGAGACTCTGCTTTGACAAGGTGGAAAGTGAGAACCAAATATTTGTCCTCTGACCTACACATACTCCCAAATATTTTTTTTTCCAAAGCATGCACAGGGTTGGGGAGGCGACTCAGTTGGGAAAGTGCTTGCCCTGCACACATAAGAAGTGGAGTTCGAAACCCCGGCATGCAAGTTAAAAAGCCGGGCTCAGCACTGTGCATGTGATCCCGATGCTGGGAAGAGGAGCCAGGGGGCTCCTTGCACTTCCGGCCTGTCTCCCCAAGTCGGTGCGCTCCAATGAGAGACCCTGCATGGAAAAATAAGACGGAGGGCTAGAGAGAGGCTCAGGGCTTAAGCCTCCGCCTCCCAAGCAGGAGGATCACAGTTCGAATCCTGGATCCCACGTAAAAATGCCAGGTGGAAAGAGCGGAATCAAAATGACGGAGGCCTGTTATCCAGGATGATTCCTGAAGTCACCCTTGATCTTCCTCAGGGACACACAGTGCTGTCTCTCTCTCTCTCTCTCTCTCTCTCTCTCTCACACACACACACACACACACACACAAATAAATGAATTAAAAATTTAAAAGAAAAATAAGATGGAGAACAATGAGAAAGATGGGTGAGCCTCGGTTACAGTTCGGAGTCCAGCTTGGCAGAAAAGGCTCCAGGAGAACCGGCCACTTCAGACCCACAGGAATTGCTGGGAGTCAGGCAACTTCCCACTTGCCAGACTCTGAGTCTGCCGAGTACACTTCAGCGTGCCAAACCACTGAACTGACTCTCAGTCTTGTCCATCTGCCTGGGAATGGCCCCACCCCCGAGGGCGGAGTCACCCCCATTCATTAGATAATCTCCCACAGGCTCCCTTGGGATTTGCCTCAAGTACTAATTCTTCCAGATGTGTTTAAAGGCATCTATCGCCAGGCCGGTGTCTGTATCTCACTGGCACACCTTGCGCTCTGTGAAGCACCTTTGTAGGTATAACATGCTGGGATGGATCTTCACAGCTGTGTGATGGGGTGCGCTGTGGGGGTGCGCTGCGGGGGTGCAGCAGAGGTAGAGGTAGGGTTCACCCGGAAAGCACACCTCTGGGGTGTCTCTGAGAGTATTTCTAGAAAGGTTTTATTGAGGTGCCCCCTCTGCTTCTGACTGTGACCAGCTCCCTCTCCTCTTGCCCCCAGCCGTGACGACTGACTGGTCCTCGTACTGAGAGTCATAACAAGCCCTTCTTTTCCAACGTTGCTTTGTCAAGTCAATGGGGTACAAGCGCATCTCCCCTGGAAGGCATGCTGGGAGAGATGGCCAGGACCGAGCTGACCCCAGCAGCTGCCCCACCCTGGAGCTGGTGTGTCTCAGCCTGCAGCTCCCAGGCCCGGCGGCCGTCCCCTCTCCATCTGATCCAGCCAATGCTTGCTTGACGCTCCTCCCCACAGGGCCCTGTCTGTTTCCCCCATCCTCCTGACAGGTGGTGACACAGCTCTCCGAAGCGCTCCTCACACACCAGGCAGCAATGTCTGCACAACCGACTTGGTTTTTGTGTCTCTTGGTTGTGTCTTTCCTAGAACCACAGGTATTTGTGTGGAAACGGTGCCCGTGTTCGCAAGATCTCATCTGCTCAGGCTGCCCGGTGGGCGGGTGCTGGGGACAATCTGTCTGGCCCCGTGTCCACCCACGGGGCTCTGTGGCTCCCGGCCAGGATTTATCCAGCCTCTGAAAAAAGAGGGGACATCATCCGGCCGGGATTCATGGCCTTTGTGGGTCTCCTTGGGCCACAAGAGCAGCTGCTTCCATACAAGACCACCCTTGCCCTGTCTCCACATGCATGTCCAGAGTTGGGGTGGCCCCCCTTGGACCGTAGGTCTGTGTGGCGGTGTGCTTGACTAGGGGTGGTCCCGTCAGCTAAGCGGCTCGCAGACAGGCTAGCAGAGGTACAAATAGACCCCGTGAACGGCATCTTGTGACCCAAATGCTTGGTGAGGTCTTCCCTCCTGCCTTCTAGAAGAATCCCCGTGAGTGTTGGCTCGTAGCCGGTGCTCAGGGCCGTGTCTGCATGCAGGGTCACTGGGGAAAGCTGTGTCCCCTGCAGCTCTGTGTTGAAGTCTTAGGTGTCTGTGATGGCGGAAGGGGGTGGGGCCTTGCAGATGATTATTTAGATGAGATTCATGAGGACTGGGCCCTCAGGATGGGCTTGGTGTCCTTCATTTCAAATGTGTGTGTGGCGTGTATGCATGTGTGTGTGTGTTCCCATGCATGTGGTGTGTGATGTGTTATATGTATGCATGTGTGTGTGTGTTCCCATGCGTGTGGTGCATGGTGTTTTATATGTACACATGTGTGTGTGTTCCCATGCATATGGTGTGTGATGTGTTATATGTATGCATGTGTGTGTATATATTCCCATGAATGTGGTGCGTGGCGTGTTATATGTACATGCATGCATGCATGTGTGTTCCCATGCATGTGGTGTGTAGCATGTTATGTGTATGGATGCATGTGTGTGTATTCCTGTGCATGTGGATGTGTGGCATGTATGCATGCATGCATGTATGTGTGTGTGTATTCCCGTGTATGTGGGTGTGTGGGTGTATGCATGCATGTGTGCATGCATGCATGCATGTATGTGTGTGTGCATTCCCGTGCATGTGGGTGCACACGTGTATGGAGGTTGAAGTTGGCATTGGATACTGTCTTCTTTGATGGCCCTCCGCGTGGATGAAGGCAAAGCCTCTCAGTGGAACCCAGCGCTTGCTGATTGGCTAGTCGATCTACTCAGCTTGCCCCGGGGGTGGGGGTGGGGAACTTCTTGTCTTTGCTTCCTAGGTGTTGGGATGATGCAGGGTCTCCACACACCTGCCTGGCTTTTCTGTGGATGTGGGGGTCTGACTTTGGCTCTCCCACTTGCAGGGGCAAGTTTGTTAGCCACCGAGATGCTTTTGTGAGAGACACCAGAGCGTCTTTTGTCCGCTGTGGGAAGAAATAGAAGGCGGCGTCTGCCAATGGGAAGAGCATCTCACCAGAACCGGCCTCGCGGCACCTGCTTGGACTTGCGGCTTCCAGAACGGTGAGAAATCAGTGCTGTCGTTTACATGCCGGGCCTGTGGCATCTCGTTACAGCAACAACTTTCCAGTACTGGGTGAAGTCTCGCATTGTTCTGAACGAGAGATTTGGGGGGATCCCAACTTCTCAGAGTTCATTCTTTTGATGGTCCTGAGAGCCAGCGTGGGGAGAAGAATGTGAGGTTGAGGCAAACTCACCCCACACTGGCTGGGGTCTGTCGCAGGGACTCAAGCCAAGAGCCACCTCAACTTCTCCCTTTGCCGAGCGTTTTCTGTTCTGCAGTGGTTTGGAGCAACTGAGAGGATTGGGGACCACGAAGGCCCTGGTAGCTAGTTCAGGAGGGAGGAGGGAGGACTCCAGGAGCTGGGATCTGACCTTGGGCCTGAGTGGAGTCCCCCACCCCAGACCTGAGTCCACGGTGACCCTCCCTCATCTCTACCTTCTCCCAAACAAAACCATAAATTCCGATTAGGGAAGGCGTCCGCTTGTCAATGACGTTCAAAAAAAAGTTTGTGATTAGTGAACTGTAAACGCTAACCTGACACACTCATAATTGGGATGTATTTACTACGTGAAAACAAACAAACTATGGCTGCCATTGGGGCAAAGTGACTTTGAGGGAACTTTCTAGAAGAGATGGACACAACTCTCTCCCCCTCTCCTTTCTGCTTACCAAATAGCAATAACTGTTATTGATGGTGGTTTTCAAATGGCAGCCGCAGAGAGTGAGGGTGTGGGGGGGTGTCTTGTCAGAACTGCTTTATGGTGTCGTATTTTGCGGGTGTTTAAGAAGCCCTGTTCATTTGCCGTATTATCCCCGGGTGATTGATGGACCTTCTAAGAGCTTGCTTTATTCTGATGTTTTAGGCATTTCGCTTTTTTACAACAGACCTTATTCCAATATAATCGATGGAGGTTTCTTCTACAGCCGGGGAGGGGTGTGTTGTGTGGGTTTGTAGGAAAATCAATACGAGGATAAATGGTCAGCCTAGAATGTCCATTATCAGAGGGGGAGGAAGCCGTGGAGGCCCTGGCTCTGCTCGAGGGTCCTGTCTCCAGCTGGCTTTGTAGACTCTGGTCAGCTGCTGCATGGGGCAAGGGCTCAGTCACACTCGTGTTCAATTTGATGTGTGCATCGTAAGTGCCCAGCCCGCAGGTCTCATTCATCCTTGAAGCTGTTGGGGCGTATTTTTCCTCCCTCCCTGTCCTTCCTCCCCACCCCTCTCCTCCCTCCTGTCTTTCCCACTATTCCTCTTTCTTCTCTTCCCTTCCTTTCTCCTCCTTCTTTCTCCTTCCCTCCCCTCCTGTCCTTCCTCCCCTTCTCCCTTTCCCTCCCTTCTCCTCCCCTCCTAGTTAGACACATGTGTTAATTTGATAGTTGAGGGTTTGACTCTGGGCACATTTGTAGAGAATTTGTAGTTGAGTTAAACCCAGAGCAAACCTGCAGGAGAATGTCTAGTGGATGGGGAAGGCCCAGCCCGTGGTGGGTGGGATTAGCCCTGGACAGGTGAATAAAATGCATACAGCTGGTTGAGGAAGTTTGCGTCCTTGCGTACACTTGGCCAGACATGCTGGTCTGTCAAGTAAGGATTGTCCCTCTCTTGGCTGCTAATTGGATATAGTGCAGCCAGTTCCCTTGGCCCTTGAAGTTGCAGTGGACTCTTCTTGACTGTAACAAGACTATTTTAAGATTTTATCAGCAACCATGCAGGTGAATTGCAACACCTTCCCTTCCTTCCTTCCTTCCTTCCTTCCTTCCTTCCTTCCTTCCTTTCCTTCCTTCTTTCTTTCCTTCCCCCTTCTTTCCCATCCCTCTCCATTCTCCTCCCCCTCCTCTTTCCCTTCTTTTCTTTCTCTTCTCTCTTCTTCTATTTATTTTTTAAATTTTATTTATTCTGTGTCCTTGTGGAGACCTGAGGGTGACTTTGGGAATCATCCTGGATTGCTTCTATGTCCTCTTTGCTTTGCTCTGGGTTTTCCCAGGCTCTGTCCACTAAACCAGAAGTGCAGGCCACTACCATTTCTGTCTTTTTTTTTTTTTTTAAATGTGGCGACCTAGGATCTGAATTCAGGACCTTCTGCTTGCAAGAGTCTTAACCCCTGAGCCATCTCCCCAGCCCTTCTCTCTTCTTTAAAAAAAGTTCTTTTCAGTCTCACATTGCAGCTCAGGCTGCGCTTCTCTTTCTGTTATCTTTTTGGACAATGTGTCACAGCTCAGGCAGATCTGGACTCTCTTTATAGCCCATGCTGGACTCAAACTCACTGTCCTCCTGCCTTGGTCTCCCAACTGCTAGCTTGTAGGTGCCGTCACGTCTGGGCGAATGTATGTTACATAATTAAAGGAAAAAGATTCCCGGGGCCAGTGAGCTACTCTGCAGGTGAAGTATCTGCTTACAAACCTGCAGACCTGAGTTGGATCCCTGGAAGCCCACACGGTGGAGAAAAGTTCCTCTGGCCTCCCATGCAACGTGGCACCTTCTCTCTCTCTCTCAGGTGGATAAATAACATATTAAAAAGCTCCTAAACACCTCCGTGTTTCCACATTTGCTTTCTAGCGGATAAGACATCGGGTCTTGGGTCTCCCGAGAGACACATCCCCGAAAGGCAAGCAGACGCCCTTGAGGACCCCAAGTCTTCTTCCCCAAGTCAGTACCAGGATGTCTCTATACGCTCTGGAGACATGCAGAGGACAGCCAGCTGCTGTTCCCGGAGGTTCTTTGGGGGGGGGGATTGGGAGTCACCAGGATGGGGTCACCAGGAGGAGCATGAGGTCACTGGAGACGAAGAAGAGCCGCTTGTTATGGTCAGGCACAGGTGTCAACTTGACTGTTGTGGGTTTGAGCTCTGGGCACATTTGTAGAGAATTAGTTGAGTTAAGCCCAGAGTGAACCTGAAGGAGATGGTCTAGCTGATGGGGAAGACCCAGCCCATGGTGGGTGGGATTAGGCCCTGGAATAAATCACAGAGAGCTGACAAAGATTCCTTCCTTCCTTCCTTCCTTCCTTCCTTCCTTCCTTCCTTCCTTCCTTCCTTCCTCCCTTCCTCCCTTCCTCCCTTCCTCCCTTCCTCCCTTCCTCCCTTCCTCCCTTCCTCCCTTCCTCCCTTCCTCCCTTCCTCCCTCCCTCCATCTTTCTTGCCTCTTTCCTTCTTCCTTTCTTTTTTTAAATCTTATCCATTTAGCTGTGTGTATGAATTCATGTGTGTGTAGGGTATACATGTGCTATGGCGTGCAAGTGGAAGTCAGAGGGGACTTCTCCCACGTGTGCTTCTGAGGATTGAATTCAGTCTCTAGGTTTGTGGGTGGGCACCTTTGCACACTGAGCCTTCCCACCGGCCACCCACATGCCTTTCACTTCAGAGATGACTTCATCTTACTTTTCTTTCTCTGAAATACTCAAAATGCATTGCAGACGTCCTGCTGCTCAATCCCCATTTCCACAGGCCCCGCTTAAAAATAAGAGATAACCCTCGCACACAATCCAACGCCACTATTGCTCCTTACAAAGTGAACGGTCAATTCTCCATCCACGGTGAAGCATCCTTCTGACTGGCATCTGGGCAGGGAGCCGGCACTGCCCCTCGTTGTCGCCCACGACCTTCTGAGGACCCTGTGATATGTGTCAGTGGCTTTTGCAGGTCTGGGCATGAGCGTGCTTGGCTGCAAGTCCGAGGAGATAATTATTCATTACTGAGAACAAATGGGCGTGACTCATCTCCTCCTTCGTCCCCGGTAACTTGTGAGTCCCAGTCACAGGCACGTCTATCTCTTCCCACGGTTAATTGGATGCGCGAGGCTTATCTGCAGCAAGCATCAGAATCCAAGGGGCCACTCAAGGGTGTAAGCCGGGGGAATTCTGGGCCCTGACTCCTGGACCCTGCTCCGAAGGCAGAAGTTAAAGATTGAAGAGGGTCTGAGACACCGCCAGGCCCCCGCTGAACATCTCGGGACCGACTGGACTGACTTGTATCTTCTCCTTAGACACTAGCCCAGGAGCCCGGGGCAAACAGTTTCCCAGCAGGTCTTAGACGGGACACTAAAATGGTGTCAGATCAAACACGCTGAAGAAGTTGTTCTCAGAGCCCAATAAAGCCTGTCCCAGAAAACACAGTTCTTTGTCAGGGGAACAGTTTGTCCCCTAATACTATTGGGTTTCTGGGAATCAGGATTACTGGAAATAACCATCAAAACGTTAGTGGTGGCCGGGGCCTCGGCCGAGTGTTCCCACGCTCTTGGACTCCTATTCAAGTGTGAGTAAAAAAGCTCACCCAGTTTTGCAAAGGCAGCGAGGGAAAATTTTATTTGGAGCAAAGCAATTGTCGAGTAGGATATACAGCAAGGGAGAAGAACCATGTGAGTCAAAAGACTCAGGGGTCCGGAGCGTCGCCCGGGACCTATTTCTATGGAGTGTGAGGAAGAGGGGCTACTTGCTAAGGGGTGTACTCTGGGTGGCTTATATATAAAGCATATGCATCTATAGCTATATATATATGCATATATTCATGCACGTGTGTGCCTCAGAGGGCACTGTGTGTGTCTGTGGAGGCCGAAGAATGACTTCAGGAATCATCTTGGATTGCTCCACCTCCTTTTTGCTTTGCTCTGGGATTTATGGGGCTAGAAGTGGAGCTTGCTGAGTCATGGGCAGAAGCCCCCGTTTCTCACTCCATAAAATGGGGCTTGGAATGCTCTCCTGGAGAGCAGCTATGCCAACAACATCTTAGTAACTGGCTCATAGCAGATGGTGTCTGTTGTCATATTATTGACTTTGCTTTGGAGACAGAATCTTACGTAACCCAGACTGGCCTTGAGTTTGACGTGTAGCCAAGGATGACTTCAAACTTCCGATCCTCCTGCCTCCACCTCCTCAGGGCTGGGATTTACAGGCTACTGCACCAGGCATTTGCACCGGGGATTGAACCTAAGACTGTGTGTGGTAGGCGAGCCACTCTACTGATTGAGCTAATCCCCGGCCCTATATAGTACTGGTTTATGACCTAGACCACCAGACAGAAGAACACAGAGTTGAGTTCAAGTTTGAGAATTCTTACCCAGAGTAGTAAAGCTTAGAGGAAGGGACCCCCCCACCCCCAGTGCAAGACCTACACACTGGCGAGGCGGGGAGGTCAGGGCAGAACTAGGCTGTAGGGCGATGCTTAGGGATGGACTCTGGGGTGGAAACTGTCTCTGGACCAAGCCCGGCTCGAGCCATGAGAGGCTTGTGGCACCACCGGCCTTGCTGCCCTTGGGCTCTGCCGTCTCTGCCATGGGTGTGGACCAGCCTGGGACGTGGGGTGGAAGAGTCCTTGCTTCCATCTGCCTGGGCGTGTGATATTCTGGAGTGTCACGGAGGTCATAACTCACGTGGCTTCAGGTTGCTTTGCTGGGCAGGGAGATCTCAGGGGGACACTTGTGGCGTTTCTCCCAGCGGCGTCCAAGATCGCCTGCTCAGTGAGATGCCGCGGGTGCTGGGCTGGCGGGCAGCTCCCACCACCTGCGATGGCAAGACCCGCAACTTCTCCCAAAGGGCCCAGCTTCAGCGACGTGCTGTGAATAATGACACCTGCCGTGCCTGGAAGGGGTCTTGGAGCCGCTTACCACCCCACCCCCAGATCGCTGTGGGACCGTCCCCACCTTCCACGTGCCTGAATTTACATCGCGCTTCTGCGGAGCGCTTCATCATGGTTTCATTAGTCAACCACTTGCCTAATGGCGCAGCCTTCAATGCGGTGAGGAAAGCTGATTTGAAATTCCAGTTTCCATGACCACAAGTTTTATCTCAGAAAACTCTTTTTCTTCCCCCTCTAGAGATGAGGAACACTTTGGGATTTTGAGTCTGATTTCATCAGCAGGACTTGGTCCTGGAGTCCGGAGTGAAGAGGTAAAGGTGTGGGTTTTGGTGGCATGTGACTTGGGGCGGGGTGTTCTCTAGCCTGCAAGCCAAGCCGGGCTCCATCTCCCGTATCACATGCACATGCAGATGTACACACATGCACACACACATACATACACATATGCATGCATAACATGCACTCACACCGAAAGTGCATGCACATACATTCATGCCTGAACACATAGTACACACTTTAACATGTGCCTGTGCACACACGTGCATACACGTGCACATACCAGCATACATATTAACACGTGCACGTGTACACACGTGTGCACACACATGCACACACAGTTGCCGTTTAGGTCAATGGAGAGTGACCTAGAAACTCCACCCACCACCTTCAAGCAGGAGGAGAGCGGCGTCTCTCGGGCAGGAGCCGGTGGCAGAGGCGTGGACTTCTCGGAAGGTATTCATTCCCACATGGAGTCCTGACCCTGGTTGGAGGTGCAGCCCAGATCCTGCGGCTCGCGCCCCTGTTGTCCTTCTTCGAGCAGAGGGCCAGCTGCTTTAGACTCGTTTCAGGTTGTCACCGTTGCAGTGAGTCAGCAGTGTCCCCTGGGTGGGGACCACATGACGGAGTGTCTTCCACCCTAGAGGGCCCTTGCAGAATAAACCGAAGCGTTGTTGTCCCTTGACTTTTCAAAGCCGGTCGCTCCGTTGAGTTCTGCGGCTAGCCCCCTCGGCAGCCCCCAGTGTTTCTCTTTCGAAGGGGAGGAATGGAGAGACCCAGAGGATGCACAGGGCCCTCAAGGGTGTGCTGCGGGGAGCAGAGCTCTGAGGCGACTCTGCCCATGTCTCGGGGAGCTGAGGGGTCCCGAGGAGTCAGGTCCAGCCTGGAGCCCAGCTGCATCTTTGTGAGGCTTCTCCGCCTGGGTAGCGCCCTCTAGAGATTCCGTCCCTTTCTTGTTGGTGACCAGGGCTCCCGGTCCCACCTACAGTACTGAGCAGCTGAACTGGGGAGCTGCTAGGCACGGACGGTCACAACCCCTAGGGAGGCCTGGGCTCCGTCAGTGTGAACAGTTGCTGCCGAGGAAGAGAATCCTTTGGTGCCATTGGCAGGTGCCAATTTGACAGCCGCAGACTGAGCTTTGGGTCCATCTGTAAAGAATTGATAGAACTAAGGCCCTGAGCAAGGCTGCAGGAGATTGTCTGGTTGGTGTGGGGAGACCAGCTCATGGTGGGTGGGATCAACCCCTGGGAAGGTGGATAAGAGGGAGGGAGCCTTCTTAGCTGAAGGCTCAGGATAGAACAAAGCGAGCGATACCTTTCTGGGTGCTTACATCATGGTGCAGTGGGATGTCACAGAAAGGTGGCGGTGGTCGGCTCTGAGCACGCCCAGGTACCCACCATGCATGGTTCAGTGGTCACTGCCTGGCCGGACAGCAGGCCGCCCACCTCGACCATTTGTCCGATCATCCTGTGCCATGCGCTGGGGCTCGGGACGGAAACACATCAGGAGCGTTTGATCCAGCCTGGCTCTGCTCCCGTTAAAAATAAGGCTCATAAATCGGGGCCGTGCCCTAGGGGACAACGGTGTTATGAGCTCATCATCTGACCGTTCAAGCCTAGTTATAAAAATACACAGCTCCTCCCCACCGGGGAGCCCGCGACCTATTTTATGCCTCATGGACTGACACTGAACCGGCATGGGTGGGATCCAGGCCCCCTCCTGACCACTCATGGTCTCCAGATGATCCTTCTTACAGTCCTGAGACCCCGCTAAGGTGCTTCTTCTGGGTTCAGGCTGCAGCCAGCTTGGCTCGGGGTGCTCGTGGCTGCACATCCAAGTCGAGACTCCCTGGATTTCTTCTTGTCTATTATCAGAGTGAGGGTCCCCCAGAGAGAAGCCTATCTGTGTTGGTGTCTGCTGCGTTACTGCGCTTGGAACCGAGAGCCCTGCGGGCTGGGCTTGTCTGTCTTCCTCGTCCAGCATCTACAGTCAGCTCTGAACCCACCCACCTTGGGAATCTTCCGGGTCCACAAAGGACACAGAGAAGCACCAGTTTGCTCCTCGTGTCTTATGTCAGGAGCTGGGTATCAAACCTGCATCCCTGGCTGCTGAGCAGATGTGGAGCTGCAGCGGTGGGTGGGTGCCAAGGAGAGGCACCCAGAGGTGTTGGCGAGGTCTAGCTTGGTTACAGAAGACAGCGAGGCTCCCCCAGGGAGGTGGAGGGAAGGAGGATAAGAAGATAGGAGGAAGAGGAAGGGGAAGCCTGGGAAGGGTTATGGGAAATGCCATCTGGCCACGGCGCTCACATGCTGCAGGGCATGTGAGTGGGGCGCCAGCCGCTTCCTCGGAGCCACGTGGCCGTGGTCGCGGTAAGCCAGAACTCGCTAGAGACCGTGTTTCTGATCTCCTCCTTTTGCATCCCAGTGCCTGGAGCCCTGAATTCTGCGGGTTTGTCCTGGACTCCCAGGGATGAATCTAGGGATAACTCTAGGAATGGGTCTTTTATTTCCCATAGGCCCGGAAGTGCTCAAGTGTGGTTACTCTGAGGTCAAACCATTGCTGGACGTTCCCTGCCGGGTTGGGGGGTCAGAGCCCACAGGTGTGCGTGTTCTGACTGGCAGTTAACTTGGCGGTAAGTGCCTGTACCCGCTGTGCCCCTTGCATGGACTGTGGAACACTCTTGATAGTCACTATGTGTGTGTTAGACATGCACACATGTTCATGTGCATGCGTGTGCATGTGTGCACATGCGTGTGGAGCCCAGAGGTTTATGCCAGGCATCTTCCTCTGTCGCTCTCTACCTTTCTTTTCTCTCTCGTTCCTGTTTATATGGTGTGTGTACTGTGTGTTGCACATGAGTGGGTGCAGGGGCACGGGTGGGTGGATACGTGAGTGCACTTCAGTCTCTGTGCCTGTGAGGCCCGAGAGTGGTATCAGGAATCATCCTTGACCATTTTTGCACTGTATGTGAGCCTGGGTCTCATTAAACCCAAGCAGCCGTGAGGGCCCGTCTGACTAGCAGCCTGCTCTGGGGATTCCCAGGCTCCGCCTTCCAGAGCTGGAATTACAGGGGGGCCCACACGTCTGCCAGCATTTTTACATGGGACCTGGGATCTGAACTCGTGTCCTTTTGCTTTTGAGGCAAAGACTTTAACACTCAGCCAGCCCCCAACCCTTTACTTTTTATATTTATGAGAGAGAGAGTGAGAAAGAGAGAGACAGAGAGAGAGAGAAAGAGAGAGAGAGAGAGAGAGAGAGAGACTTGGAGACATGCATGCCACATGGTGCGTGGGTCTGAGAACAACTTTCAGAAGTCAGTTCTGTCCTTGCACCAACCATAGGGACCTCTGGGGTTGAACTCAGGTCAGCCAGATTTGTGAGCAGGTGCCTCACCCCCTGAGCCACCCCCAACCTTCTACTTATTTTTAAGACCAGTTCTCCCCGTGGACTTGGAGCTCATCAGTTCTGCTGGATCGTGTGGCCCTAAGCTCCAGGGATCCTCCTCCCCAGTGCTAGGATTGCAGAGATGCACCCCACATGCAGCCCATATGCCCTCCACCTGCATCCCCATGTGCACTCTCCCATGTCCTCCATGTGCACCCTCATGTGCACCCCTACCTGCATCCTGTACACACCCCACATGCACCCCCATATGCCCTCCACATGCACCCCCACATGCACTGTTTCAAGTGATTAGCACAGGATCTGAACTCAGGCCCCATGCCTGCACAGCTTTCCCAGCCCTTTGGATATCCCATTTACTTATCATGCATGTGGGTGCATGTGTGTCATGGTACCTGTGTGCAGTAGCAAGGAGAAGTCTCCTCTCTGAGTTATCCCAGTCCAAGGCACCCAGGAAGCCCGGGACGTGAGCCAGAGCCTGGCACTAGAGAGTGTGGCTAAAGAGATTATTACTGATATGATAATCATCTAGTTGTTGTGGAACAATTACAGTGTAATTAGGGAAATGAATGAATTGGGCAGCACTGAGTCACCGTGTTACATGGCTACTTACCTAAGAGCCTCCCTGGTCGGGCTCTGATTAATTCCCTCCAACACGGTTCCGAGACATCGCATGTGACTCTCAGGCTTGAAGAACCACCCTCTGCGGCGCCGAGAGGCTGCTGGACACATAGTCACGAACGCGCGCTCCCTCCGCCCCACGTCCTTGGCTGCTTGTCCAGAGAATCAGATGTGAGGCAGAAGGCAAGCCCCCCCCCGCCCCAGCTGACATCTCGGGGAGACAGGAAGGGTCGGAGATAGGACCCTGGTCCACTGTCGCTGCTTCCAGAAGATCTAGCCTGAGAGATGCGTGTGTGTTTCATGTGGTCCCTGGGCCCACGTGCAGGTTTCCCAGGATTCGGGGTGGTGATGATACCCCCTTTTAGCTGGACCCCTTCACCTCTGCTGGGTTGAAAGACAGTGGCTCTTGGGAAATGGGCTGTCTCATGACTTGGGAAACTCTAAGAAGTTGGAGGGGCAGAGAGGCTACGCCTAGCTTCAAGCTATAGAGGAGAGAAGCAGCCCCCCGCTTGGGAAGCCCACACAGACCCCGCCCTCAGAATGGAATCTCATGCATGTCTGGGCACGGGCTGCTGGCGTCCCTGCTGGGGACCGTGTGTGGCGAGGGCAGGGCCCTCTGAGAATGGGGCGCTGCTATCCTTACGCTCTGAGTCAAGGCCTCTGCACCCCCTGTCTGCCCTGCTCAATGCATTATTAATGAGGCGCCTTCACTTCCAGTTTTTGGGTAGCTAATTTGTTCCTACCATCATGATTTCAAATATCACATGAATAATTCACAAAAATTATTTTACTGTAGTTAGATAAGCCTGTTAGCTGTCACATACCCAGTACATGAGCTTCTCCATCCCGTGGGGCCACGAAGCGCGGCTCCTGTCACTCCCAGGACATGACTTCAGGGGCCCAAGCCCGCCTTGGGGTTGGGGGGTCAATGGGAGCTGTAATTTGTCATGGAGGAGCTTGCTAGCCGCTGGGAGTTGCTTGCTCACGAATGGCAGTTGGTTCCTCTCTCAGATCTGGATGAGAGACGCACCTCGCGCTCAGCGAGCCAGACGGACGGCGTCGACCTCTGCCGCTCAGAAACGTGGACGCGCATTCATTGTGCGTGTTCGATGCAGCGGGCTTTGTCCCGTGCAGCGAGGCTCAGAACACCCTGACCCTGACCAAGCCGTCATCCCTCTAGGAAGTCGGAAGTCTGTCGTTAGGAACTCTGTGGTGGAAGGGAATTTGCAGGCAGGTGTTGAGGATTCAAGGCTAGCCTGGGCTACATGGGACGGAGCTCGGTGGACAGAGGGCCTGGCGTGCAAACATGACTACGTGGGGTTGATCCCTAGATGGCCTGTAAAAGGCAGGGCACGGCGACACACACCCGTAATCCCCATGCTGTGGGGAGGTGGAAGTAGGTGGATCCTTGGGACTCGTTGGTCAACCCAGCTGCAAACTCTCAGCCACGGAGAGACCCTGTCTCAAACACGGGGCAGATCATGTCCCGAGGAGCGACATCCAGGGTTGCCCTGTGGCCTCCACATATAGACACACATGTGTCCCGCGCATTCCTGCACACATACAAAACAACAACAACAAAATCATTTGCTTTCCCCTTTTTTTTGTCTGTGCCTCTCTCTCTCTCTCTCTCTCTCTCTGTCTCAATCTGTCAGAGGGCACTGTGTATGCCTGTGGGTGACTTCAGGAACTATCCTGGATTGTTCTACCTCTTTTTGGCTTTGCTCTGGAGTTTCCCAGACTCTACCTTCCAAGGCTGGAAGTGCAGGCAGCTACTAGATCCGCTAGGCATATTTTATATGGCATCTGGGATCCGAACTCATGCCCTTCTGCTTGCAGGGAAGAGGACTTAAGCCCTGAGCCATCTCTCCAGCTCATGGGCTTTCTCTTTCTGTGCCTCCATTTTCCTAACTGTAGATTGGGCACAATATTTCCAGGTCTCCCTTGCTCATGGGCGCAAACATGAGAGGGAAATGGAATGAAGGGTATAAAAGTGAAGTTTTCATAAGCTTCGGAGCATGCTGAGAGGGGAAGCGTTCGTTTGGGCCTCCCTTCTCCGGGGGTCAGCTTCCCTGCGTCCCTCCTCAGGAAATGCCGGAGAAAATACAGTTGCAGCGGCCCCGGGCCTCCACTCGCTGTCCCTGCAGCTGTGCATTGATGGAACGTCCTCTGGCCTCAGTCCCTTCTCCCCACATGGGTGTGTCATTCTTAGGAGAAGCTTGAGATGGGGCGAGGGGTCTCCATCCTCGCTGCTGTGACTAGTGGCCCGGACACAAGAGTAACGGTTGAGAAATCCCTGTGGGCTGGGGCAGCAAAGCCAAGGTCCCCATTAATTCCCCTGGATGCTCTGACCCGAGGGACCAGAGAGGAAGGCCAGCCGGCCACAGCACGTGCTCACCCAGGGCCCGTGGGCATCATGGATCTCGGGTCCGATGAAGGAGGTCTCAGCGATGTGTGGGTTCAGCTTGAGGGAGAGGTGGGGGGCAGCTGGCAGGGTCTTTGGCAGGCAGCCAGAGGGTCAGAAACACCGTGCTGGGGAGGCTGTTAACAAGGTCAAGTCAAGGGGAAGTTCTGGGATGTGCTCAAGAGATGTCAGGAAGGGCAGCCAGGAGAGGCGGGGCCCTGGGATCAGGCTGGGGTCCGGGCAGCAGCCAAGCAGGGACATGGTCAAGGTAGCACAGCACAGAGAGGCTGGTAATGCAGGCCCTGGGTGAGACCTAGGTTCAATCCACCCCGACCCCTCACTAGAGGGGCGACCTTCCCAGATGTCCGTTTTCTCAACCAGGTAGTGAGAAGATCATTGGCGCGGTGGTCCTGGTTTCAAGATGCCACGTCTTAGAGCAGTTAGGACTGCTGTAAGGACTCAATAAATACCAGGGCTCTGTAATAAATACCAGCCACCACGCCTAGGACGCCATCACATCGGGCCTCTTTGTGACATTGCCAGAACTTTCTCAGCTGCTCTAGAGGGAAATGCTGCTCCCAGCGCCCTGGCTACATGGCATCAAGACACAGGGGTAGGACTGCAGGGATCGACACTCTTGCCAGGGGCCCCCATCACCACCCGCTGGGAGGTTCAGCCTCCTTCAGCAAATTCACTCTCCCCCTCCCCCTGGGGTGAGACTCGCAAGCTTTACCTACGTGTGCTCAGGGGAGATGGGGGCACGGGGAGAGGGTCCAAGGAAGCCCCCAACAACTGTCCACACTGGAGCTGGTGGAGGACGGCGTGGGGAGGGGGCTGGAGGGCAGAAGCGTCCTCTCTCGGGGGCAGAGGGAAGGTCATGGATAGGACGGGGTGGGTGGACCGGCCCAGAGTGAGTTCGCTTCATGACTTTCCCTTTTCCCGGGAGAGAATTCCCCCAGACAAGCAACTAAGGACGGAAGCAGGGTTACCTTTGGGTCATAGCCTCAAGTCCAGCATGGTGGGGGGGGGGGTCAAGGAAGCAGGAGCTTGAAGCAGTGGTCCCATGAAATGCTGGTGCTCGACTGCTTTTTCCTTTCTCGTGCTGTCCTAGTGCAAGGGATGGTGGGCACTTGCATGTAGAGAGGGGCTTCTCCGTGAACCTGGCCAAGCTAACCCCTCCTAGGTGGTTCTAGATCTCCTTAAGATGACAATATGAACCATCACTGGTGGGAGGGGAGGGGGTCAGTCAGGCTACTTCCAAGGCCCCTCGTGAGATGATTAGGAAAGGAGACCCCCTGCTCAAGATTCTGGATGCAAGCCGTTCTGCCAAGCGAGCCATTTATCAGGATCTTTGGGGACAGGTGTTTGAAAGGGAAAATATTTGCACGTATGTGTTTCCCCTCCCAACAATGATTAATATGCAAATTAGTGCCGGAGATCCAAATTGCTACAGTGTAACTAGGCAGAAAGCTGCTCTGACAGCTTGTAATTTTCAGTCCGTTTCACTCCCCTCCCCACCTGGAGGGCCCTGAAATCTCTCCAGTTTCTACACACTCACTCTTGGAAGGCAGCAGATGCGTAGGCATTAAAGTTTCCATTTTTGTTTGATTTGGGGCATCTGATCTCCAGACAGAGAGCAGCAACTTTTGTGATCAGCCAGAGCCTTGCTGGGCCTATATCCTGTCATGTTCCCCTCTTGCACCTGTAGAGTACCCTAAGATCCAGGTAATCACAGCAAACCCCACTCGAGGTTCATTGGTGCGACTCCCTGTTGATAAACACTCCTCTCCCTTTTCTGGAATTATCGGAGTCCCTAAGCTAGCTTTACCTTACAATCCCTTGTTCTCATCTCCCTCAGCCAAATCATCCTCCCCCTTCCTTCCCCCCCCCCTCCCCGCCTTGGCTCCAGTGGTCTCAATAAGAATGCTTCCTCCTCATCTGCAGAACTTGTTTGTAAAGTTCACCGAGACCCACTTTTCCCTCAGCAAATCCTACTTTGCAGTTGTCTTTATTTCATAACTTGCTGTCATAAATGCCCGACCCACACGGCTTAAGGGGATCAAGGGATTGCGTTTAGCTCATAATTCCAGGTTGTGGACTGTCTTGGCGGGAGAAGGTGATTGAAGGTAGGGACTAGTGCTTCAAACTTGCTTGCTCTATTAGTCAGAGTTCTCTAGAGAAACAGAACTCACATATCTATATCTAGATATCTATATCTATCTATCTCTATCTCTATATCTATATATATTAAATCAACTCACAATAAAAGCAGTGTCCTTCAAAGTAGCCACCCACAGCTGCTTTGTTCTTTTTAAATATATTTTATTTTTGCCTAATCATACAAGCTCCTCTCCCTCTCCCTCCTCTCTCTCCCCCTCCCCTCCCCATAATCCTCCATTGCACTTTCCCTCTTCTCCTCCCTCTCACCCACCTCCCTCCCTCCCCTTCTCCTGGTGCCTACCACTTCCTCCCTCCCGTCTCTCAGAGCATCTGTTTATGTGGGCGCTGAACCTCCCTGTGACTCCTCTACCCTAGTGAGGGTTCAGGGCTCAGTGGCATGACTTGGGGCCTCTTCTTGGGTTTCCCACTAGTATGGGAACTCTATTATGATTGTTTTACCCCTTGCCTCTAAGGATTCTACTGCCTGGAGCCTTCTCCCCTGTGATCCATGTTAGACTTTGGGGAGGGGTCTTTGACATGTCAGCCATTGTCTCACAAAACCCGAAAGATGCCGAGAAGGTTTTCGAGCCTCTGCCTCGCTGGAGGGCGGAAGAGGCTGGGTTCGGATGTGGATGTTACGGATGGATGGAAACCAGGCCACAGAGGCTGAGTTCTGATATCATCCAAGAACAGCCACAAGCCCACGCGGCCCATGGGCAGGGAGAGCAGCAGCAAGGCTGAAAGGGCGGAGCTCCGCTGTCAGCCATGAGGGAGGCAGCAGAGGCAGCAGCTACGAAGTTCAGTGATTCAGTGACACGCTGACAGTGAACTCAACAGCGAGTGGACACAGGATAAAGGAAGAGCAAGTCCTTCCTTCTTGCACTTCCTGGTATCCAGTGGTTTACCCCTGGAAAGCACCACCCACTATGGGCTGGGTCTTCCATATCAAGTAAGCAATCACCTGCTGGCTTCTTCAAGGGCCTGCCCCAACCATTGGTTCTTCACAGCTGTGCCCCAAACAGCCTGTAACTGTCAAGGTGACACTTACATCTAACCATCATGCTTGCTTTCTCAGCTTGCAAATTTGCCCATGCCCAGCCAGCTTTCTCCACCTGCCTAGGGAATGGTCCTTTCCAACATGGGCTGGGGCTCCCACATCAATTATGCAATCAAGACAGTCTCCTATAGGCTTGTGCAGAGTCCTGCCTTAACTAGACAATTCCTCATAGGTCTGTCTAGAGGCCTGCCCCAAAGTATCCAGTTGACAGATGAGACTTAATGGGCAGAGCAGTTTAGAAAATTGGGCAGACAGAAGGGAGAATTGGCACAGTGACTACTTCTGCTTCTCCGAGTGACAGCAGGATGTAAGTGGCATCTCAGCTTAGGGACTATTCTTAATTCTGACTCATTTTGAGGACGTTCCACCAACCATGTGTCTGTGAGCCAACATTGGCCGACTAGAGCTCTATTCACTTCCAGCCAGTAGCATCCTATCTGGAATTATTGTCCCCCTGATGAGGCTAAATGTCTTATCAATATCTGTGCCCTAGAACTTAGCACACATATGTCTATGACCACCAAGGTTGTCCATCTATCCATCCATCCACTCATCCACCCATAATCCATCCATCCATCCATCCATCCATCCATCCATCCATCCATCCATCCATCTATCCATCCACCTATTCATCTGTCTACTCGCTTACCTTCTACCCATCCATTCATCCATATATCATTCTATCTATTCACCTAGTTATGTATCCATTTATCCATAAATTCACCTACTCATTCATCCATCCATCCATCTATCCACTCAGGCAGCCACTTATATATTCATCCATATACCCACTCACCCATCCATTCATCTACCCATCCATCTATACATCCACCCACTCAGCCAACACCTATTTACCCACTTACCCACCCACTATCATCCATCTACTCATCCACCCACCCATCTATCCATACAACCATTCATTCATCTATCTGTCCACTCATATATCCTTCCACATGTCTGTCTGCCAACCTCTCTCCTACCCACTCATCCTTCCACTTACTCATCTGTCTACCAACCCACTCATCTACTCATCCATCTACCCACTAATCCAACCAATATTTATTGAGCACATATTGAATTTTAATCCTTTTGCTAAATGTCGCGAATACAACAGTCAACCTAACTAAATCCATCTCTGTTTTCAAAAACTCCTTATTGAATGGCAAAGCAGAGGGTAAACAAACAATTCGTTAGCAGTCCAGTGGTGCACTCAGGCAGGGTGGCAGAGGTGGGAGGAGGGTAGGCCTGTGATCGAAAAGTCCAAAACCTGGGGGATTTGAAAGAGTGGGTTTTGGAGTCAGTTGACTCTGGATGTAAGTATTTCCTAGTGTGGGTGTGGCGGGGGCGGGGGCGGGGCGACACACAGGCGTGATCAAGCCTTTCTAAGCCTTGGTCTCTGCATCTGGGAAATGGAGCTGAGCGCTATCTCACACGGTGGTTATACTTTATGTGTAAACAGCTCAGCAGAGCGCTGGGCATTTGATGCATGCTCCTGCTGCTGAGTGGAGCCCCGGTGAATAAGTAAAAGACCCAGCCAAAGGCAGAGTTTTGGAGCTGTGAGATGGTGCAGGCCAAGCCTGGGCGGCAGGAGAAAGCGCCAAGATTCTCTCTCTGGTGGGACTCACGCTTTGTCCTCCTACCTCGGGGAGTAGTGGGTGGTGTGAGGAAGAGGAGCAGAGGATGCACGTGTGGTCATAGGCGTGGCTAGAGTAAGGCGGAGCCCAGGAAGGAAGCATCAGGCCAGGTAGGAGGGGCTTCTGCGGAAACCCTGACTGGACATGCTCTCTGAGCCCCACGGGAGATAGTAGCCCGCGTCAGCTAGCTGCATCCTTAGCTGTTTGGGGGCTCAGCTTCCTAGATGTCTGCTAGTGGGCTTTCGGGCCTGGACCATGGGCATGGAGATTAGCAATAAATGGAAGTGAAATGTATTTTGAGGGTACCTTACTGCATGGTGATTTTAAAAAGTTACCTTTTCTTTTTGTAGCGTGTATAGGTAGGTGAATATGTGTGTGTGTGTGTGTGTGTGTGTGTGTGTGTGTGTGTGTGTTGGTAGAAGGGGCACCATGAAGGCTCAAAGGTGTCATTGGGAATCATCCTGGATTGATCTACTTCCTGTAGGGTTTCCCAGGCTCCCCTTCCAGGACTGCAAGGCAGAGGTCCAGCCCCTGAGACAGCTCTCCACCCCCTCTTCCCATTACCATAATAGACACTTAAGCCAAGAGGAATGACCAGGAAAAATCAGAAGAACTTGAAAACTACAAGATGTGGAAGTCTGTGGGACACGCGCAAACAGATAATTGAGAAAACTGCATTCCTCTTGTGTCTCTAGGGATGATTAATCACACGAACACACATACCTCAAGGATCTCAGCGCCGTAAGAGACGGAGAGTGTTAGGAAAGCAAGCGACAAAAAGCAGAATAAATAAGGCAGAAAGAATGAGTATTGATGGACAAAACCAATAATTAGGCCTTTGAAACAAACAAACAAACAAAAAAAACGACCACAAAGCCATTAGTCCAGTGGATCAAAGAAAGGACAAATTTAGAAACAAGCAAAACCAAAGATGAAACATGAGCTGCAACAAATATTATAAAAGCGATTTGTTAGGATTCGGTAGAGTATCGATTTCATTTATTTGAGGATGACAACCCTTAGCTGCAAAGAGGCCAAGATATTGTATCACACTTGATACTTTTAGCTTCCACGGACGTGCAGCTCGCGTTTTTTAGTTTTTTTTAAACCTCTCTCTTGGCCTAGGGACTGTAGGTCAGGGGTTAAAGCATTTTTCCTTGCAAGTCAAAGGACGTGACTTCAGATCTTCAGGTCCTACATCAGAATGCAGGTAGAGGGCCAGAGAGATGGCTGAGGGGTTAAGCCTCTGCCTTGAAAGCAGAAGGTCCTGAGTTTAGATCCCGGATCCCACGTAAAAATGCCAGGTGGAAATGGCAGCAGCTTGAACTTTTGTGCCTGAAGTTGGAGCTTGGGAAACTCCAGAGCAAAACAAAGAGGAGGTAGAACAATCCAGGGGGATTCTTGACGTTACCCTTGCGCCTCCACAGGGACACACACACACACACACACACACACACAAGCCAGGCAGAAATGGCAGTGGCCTGCATTTCTGACCCTGAAAGGTGGAGTCTGGGAAACCCCAGAGCAAAGCGGTGAATAGGAAAGAATCATTCAGGATCATCCCCGTGTCACCCCTGGGCCTCCACAGACCACACACCCGAGTGCCTTCCTGCTCACACATTCCTGTGCATAAATGTTGACCTGCGCCTGCCCCAGAGCAAATGCAAAAAAAATCTCCGCTACGGCCTCTCGCAGCCCACCTTTGTGTGAAACAGGGTCTTTTGTTTTATTCTGCCGCACATGCCAGGCTAGCTGACCTGCAGACTTTCAGAGCGTCTCCTGTGTTCGCCTCCTTGCCCTTCACGGGAACGCTGAGATTCCGGACATATGCTTTCATGTCTGACTTTACGACATGTTCCGGTTTCTTTCCTGTTGCTGCGTTACATGCAGGCTCGAATTATTTATTTATTCTTGATGTAAAGTTTCTGGTTAGAGTGCATTGGCATGGCAGGAGAGTTGATACTAACATCAGAAGCCCGGGGCATCTCACTACTCTGTATTCACAGGAAGAGCTGAGAGGAGGATGATAGACTTCCACCTTGCCAGTCTGCCAAAATACCCAGCCAGCTCTCTCCAGCTTACCTACCTCCCTAGAGAGTAGCCCTACCCACTAAGGACTGAATCTTTCCACATCCGTTAGATAATCTCCACCCAGGCTTGCTCAGACCTGGCTTTATTAAGTAACTTTTTAGAGATGTGCTCAAAGGCTCAGCTTTCAGTGATCAAGTTGGCACCTGAGACTAATTGCTACTAATTGTGGATTCCTGGGATTCTGGCTCAGGTCTTCATGCACGTTGCCAACGGAACCATCTCTCCAACCCCTTCCCTAAAAGTTCTCAGTCAGAAAATGTGTCTTTCTGCTTTGTCAGCTGTTTTGGTTGATTTGTGTCCCTCTAAAGACCTGCCGCGAATGTTGTCTCATACGGATATTGGGTCCTTTGCAAAAGTCCTGTACTTTCAGATGAAGTCATTAGGTTAGACCCTAATCCAGCGCGACTGATGTTTTTGTATGAAGAAGGACTTTGGAACACCTGCGGATAAAGAGAACTCCATGCGATAGACATTGGAGGAAAGCAACTATGTCCAGAGGGGACTGGCTGTCAGGAGTCACGGCGTGGCCAAGGAAGGACCAAGTGGCAGAGGCAACCAGGAGCTGCCCTCCAGCAGAGAGGATGCCAGCCAGCTGCGATCCAGCACTCCGGGAAGCTCTGCCAGTTGATCTGCCTCCCGCAGAGTGTCTGTGTTAAACCACCCGGTCTCTTACTTTGTCCCGGCAGCCGCAGGAAACAAACAATTCTCTCTGTGTGTCAGTTACAGGGACACATTTATCACATGTCATAGGCCTGTAATTTCTCCATCCATTCTCGGTCTCGTTGACCTGTCACTCAGAGAGCAGAAGGCCCAGTTAGGAGCGATGCTGACCTCAGCATGTGGCTAGTGGTTACGGAGCCATTACGGTTTCATTTTTAAAAGCTATTCTCTTGTAACTTTGTGAATCTCACAATATTCTTTGCTGCTGTTTTTATATTTTGTTGTATTGTGATCCTTGCTGGGTTAATTTTTATAAGCAATAACTATCAGGCAGCAATGTAGCTTGTGCTCTGTGGAATCAGTTTTTTTCTTTTGATGAGTTAATCTGTTCTTCCATTTTCTTGTGTATGGAGCATGTATGTGTGTGTGTGTATGTTTAAGTTTGTTAGTCATACATGTGGGCATCTGTGTGGAGGCTCAAGGTTGATATCAGAAACCACACCTCAATTGCTCTCGCAGCCGTTGAGGCTGGTCTCTAGTTCAACCCAGAGTTCACCTATAGGAGGGTCCAGCTAGTCAGCTGGCTCTGGGGATTCCCAGCGTTACCTTCCAGAGCTGGAATTAGAGGTCGGCCGCTTCACCTTTCCAACATTTTGTGTGGGGTCTGGGGATCTGAACTCTGTCCTCTTGCCTGCGCAGCAAGCGTTTTAACCACTGAGCTGTCCTCCTATCGCTGAAAAAGGAATTCAAGGGCAGATGCTTATTTTATTTCAGAGTTTATCCATGAGACTTTTTCCAAGAATGACTTATCATGTAGGCACAGGGATTAGCACTGGGGACCCCAAGAGGGATATGTGTCCCCCCCGCTTTGCCCTCACAGACCTTGGAGTCCCAGGAAATTCCATTGGCAGTAATGGGTGCGGAGACGGAACCTTGAGCATCTCCAGCAGACAGAGGCGCTAGGCAGCTGTGATCCCAGCAATGTGCGAGGTGGTTCATCTTCCCGTTCGACTTGGCTGGATGCAGAATCATTAGGAGACGCACCTCTGGGCCTGTCGGTGAGGTTGTTTGCAGAGAGGTTTAATTGAAGAGGGAGACCCCACCGTGCATGCGGGTGGCACAAATTCTAGTCTGGATAAAAAGGAAAATAGGGCCAGCAAAGTATCAGACTGCCAATCCTGCTGCTGTCTGATTTATTCAGATGTCAGCAAAATTAGTCCTTGAGCTCCTGCTTCCAGTGCTAAGACCTCCTGCTGTCACCATGTCTTCCCCACCATGCTGATTGCACCCTTAAGCTGAGAGCCCACATAACCTCCCAACCATCTTTTGAGCTGAGCTACATCTGCTCAGATATTTGATCCCAGCAGTGACGGAAGTAATAAAGACAAAGGCTGAGGCAGGAGCATCAACTTGAGTCCAGAAGTTTGAGAGAGACCCTCTCAACCTGCATCTCAAAAAAGAAATTATGAATGAATGGATGAATATGGATGAATGATGAGTATGGATGAATGGGTGAATATGAGTGAATGGATGGGTATGAATGGGTGAATGTGAATGAATGGGTATGAATGAGTGAATATGAATCGTTGAGGCAGTGGGAGTCAAGTGCAGGAGAAAGCAATGGAAGAGCTGTTCTGTGACATTTCTGTCCTGGAGTCTTCAAAGAGACAGAAAGGGTTTGTGAGATGTGTTTTCTTGCATATAGAGGCTGGCAAGGGGGGGTCCCTGGTCTTGCTCCAAGGGTAACAGGTATGTGGATTCGGGTGGGATTAGGGCCCCGGAGAGTATTATATTTTCCTCTCCTGCTCCTTCAAGCCCCAGGTCCCTCTCTTCCTGCCTCAGTTGCCCTGGGGAAGGGCGCAAGCAGCCCTGATCGGTCTGCTTCTGAACTTTGGGGTGAGCCGAGCCCCGAGCCGGGCATCTGCTGTGAGACTCCCTTGAGGCTGGGGTGCCTGACTTCCATCTCTGGAGGCTCAGCGCCTCCGAGAAACTGCAGCTGTCTCAGTGAAAGAAGACCCCAAATCTCATCGTCCTTAGAGACCACCCTGCTCCAGTGCTTCATTCCCAAGGAGGAATAAAAGGCACAGGGAGCTGGGGACCACCGTGAGCTGGTGACAGGCCTTTGGGTGGATCCTGATCCCCCCCTTACTGGTCACTCCCTACACTCAGAGTGGGCAGCCAGCCTGCGGGCATCAGTTCTCCGGCTGCTGCCCTGCGCCGACTCTGGCAGGAACGTCTCTGCCCAGTGCACACTCGCTCCTCGCTTTGATTTCCAGCTCCATCCGCCCACTCGAGTGAGTGCATCAATCACTCCACAGACCCCCCCCCGCCCCCCCAGGCCTGCAGGATTTAAGAGGCCTTCGCTGAAATACGATCCATTAATGGTAGCTGCAGGGCCAACTCCTCTCTGACTGCTGGACTGGAAGTTCTAACTTAGTCAAATTTATTTGTCTAATCATTTCTTAGCCCCAAAGAGAAAGTCCCCCAAACCTATAAACTAAGCAGCTTGAGAGAGGATTGTATCGTCCTCCCTGGGCGGGAGCGGGGGAGCTCTGTGCTCTGAGTTCGAGTCCCAAGGACACAGTCTTAGACTTTCCCCCTGACCTGCTAATTGCAGAAGATGGTGAGGGGTCCAGGCTCGGGGAATGTTCTAGAAGGAGCACTGAGTGAGTGGGCCTGGAAGTACAGAAGACAGAAGTCTTGACCTAGCGTGAGCGTGCTGACCTCCCCGCTTGCCTCTGGGACGGCATGTGCCAAGCCTGGTGGCATCTGTGTGTCAGCCCTGGCTCTGCCCCGTGCGGCGGCTCAGTGGAGGGCATAGCTGCTTCCGAAGCCCTGTGCTGTTCTTCCGTCCTTTCTTCAGATCCAGCCCCTGCCCGAGTCTCTGAGACACCTTTTTTAAATTTATTTTTTATTTTTTTATTATTATTATTATTTATTCAACTGTGTGCATATGCGTGTGTATGTGCACGCGTGCGTGTGTCTGTGTGTGTGTGTCTGTGTGTGTAGAACCACGGATGAACCCGCGAACCACCATGGACGCCTCCACCTCCTTCTGCCCCGGGATTCACAGGCTCCGCCCTACCAGGACCAGAAGCACAGGCCGCCCCCCCCTCGCTTCCGCCTGGCGTCTACACGTGGGATCTGGGATCCGAACTCAGGACCTTCTGCCTGCAAGGCAGAGGCTTAACCCCTGAGCCACCTCTCCAGCCCCTCTGAGACACCTTTTTAGCATCATTAGTCATTAGTTATTTTCACATGCTTGGACCAGGAGAACCTGAGGAAAGGAACTGAGGCAGAAAGTTTCTTTGGGCTCACAGTTTTGAGGGTACACTCCGTCAAGGCATGGTGCAGGGGTGTGAGGCATCTGATCATGCTGAATTAGCGAGAAAGAGAGAGAGAGAGAGAGAGAGAGAGAGAGAGAGAGAGAGAGAGAGATATGCTGGTGCACTTTTTCTGTATTTCATCTGGGACCCCAGCCTATAAAACATTGCCACCCACATTTAGGGTTAGCGCCATCTTGCAAGTCACTCACAGACATGCCCCAAGTGATTCTAGATCCTGTCAAGTTGTGAGTCTACGTCACACATCGTAAGTACCTAGCCAAAGTCACCGAGGGGATGGGGGTGCCCACCGAGTCCGGGTGGACCTTGAGGCCAGCAGCCTGGACGGTTCCGCAGCAGAAGGCTGCAGCTGGTAGCTGACTCAGCGACACTCCCTGTCAGGAGACGTCAACCTCCAGGTGCTGACTCACTTAACGCCGAGACTCAAAGATTATCCAAAGCAGGGGACAAACCTCTCCAAGCTCAGACACCCAAGGTGGCTTTGGGGTACACCCAGGTCTCGTTTCTGTTTTCTGTAGCAGGCAAAACCCACGTATGTGTCCCTTCTCTGCATCGCTGGGCACTGACCAGGGCCCGAGGGACACAAGAACCACAGTGAAGGTAACTCATGCTTGGAGAGAAGTCCTTGTAGCAGTCGGCCTGCAACATTGCTGATAAATGATCATCAAACGGCTTAAGGGCACAAGGGGTTTATTTCCTTACGACAGGGTACAATTCTCAGTCCAGCTTGACGGGAGAGCTCGCACCAACACCAGGGCCAAGGGAACTGGCTACATCGTCACCACATAATGGCTGAGAGATGGACAATCCTTACTTGCCAGACCAGCATGTCTGGCCAAGTGAACAGAAGGATGCCAACTCTCTCAACCAGCTCTCTGTGATTTATCCAGGGCCTAGTCCCACCCATCATGGGCTGGATCTTCCCTATCAGCTAGACAATCTCCTGCAGGTTTGCTCTGGGCTTAACTCAACTACTAATTCTCTACAACTGTTCCCAGAGCTCAAACCCTCAACAGTCAAGTTGACACCTGTGCTTAACTATGACAGTCCTGGAAAGTTCTGGAACTTTAAGAACATCCTCTTCGAGGATAAGAATCCCTGTGTTGGGTTTTCCTATCAAAGTGTATATTCTAAATGGGAAATGTGCGGCGTGCGGTAGGAAATGAAGCTCAGTTAGTAGTTTGCTTGTCTGCCTTGTATGAAGTCCTGGGTTCGATTCCCGGAGCCATATGAACTGGGCACCGTGGTATACGCCTGTGATTCAGCACTCGGGAAGTGGAGGCAGGAGGATCAGAAGTTCAGGGTCACCCTTGGCCACATAGGGGGGGTCTCAGACTGGCTTGGTCTGCGTGAGACCCTTTGTCAAAACCGAACAAAACGGGTCAGTGAGATATTTCCAGAGGTGAGGCAGGCACCTGCTTGCAAACCTGGAGACCTGAGTTCCGTGCCCGGAAGCCCACATGGGGGAAGGAGAGAACTGACTTCTGAAAGTCGGCCTCTGACCTCCACCCGTGCCCCATGGCACCCATGTGCATCCTCTCTGTTTTCTCTGCAGGCGACCTTGTGTCTGGGCAGGGGGAGGTCAGAGGACTGGAGGGGGGAGGCGTCCAGCTGCCTTCCCAGCTTTCTTGTCTCATTGACCAGAATGACCCACTCAGGGACGGTCACCCAGGACATCTCTGGATCTACCCACTCTCCTCCGCAGTGGTCCTCAGCCTGCTCATGGGATGGGGCCCCCTCTCCCCCCACCTCAGCGGCCTCCACTCCCTTCACAGACTCGCGTATAAACAGGCTGCACCCCAGCTTGGTCCTTACAATGCTTGCATCCTCAGAAATAGTCAGAATGTGCTAAAAATGCAGTGACAACCGGTGTCTTGGGAGGATATTTTTAAGGGTGACAGTTCGCTGGTGCAGAAACACTGGGACCGATGTTTAAAACAAGCTGCCACATCTCCAGATGCGACGCCCGCACCTCAGCCAGGCTCTGTGCTCTGAGCCGAGACCTGCCCGTCGCCAAGTGCTGGGGACGCAGTCAGACCTTCTGGGCGCTCAGGCCGGGCTCCCCGGGTCCTTCCCTTCCTCTAGCCCGGGAACCCCCCCTCCCTGAGACTCCCCCAGGGGACCGGCCTCCTGGGAGGCTCTGAGCTTCCTGCGGAGCAGCAGGACTGACCCCTCCAGCCGTGTGTGACATCGTGGATGCAGGAGGTCCAGGCCCCCAGGGGAGCACCTCTGGCTTCACAGGAGGGTAGAACATTCTCCCCTGTCCACTCTGGAATAAGCAGGCTTTGTCAGGGGGTGCAGGTGAGGGACAACGTGGGTGGTCAGGCAGTGTCCTGGGCTGAGTTTCTGTCTAGACCAGTGATTTCCTCCGCCGGTGTGATGGAACTATGTAAATAACAGGCAGGATCCCTGCCCTGTAGGGCTCATTGTCTCGGCGACGGGAGGGGAGCAGAGGTGTGCAAGACAAGCATATTGTAGGCGCAGCCTCACGGTGAGCCAGGGGGCTGCCACGGATGGAGGGGCAGCCAGGGGGTGAAGGGGGCAGGTGGGGGCTGGATCTGAGAAGGCGGCTGGTGTTCTGGGGAAGAGCATTGAGGGGCTCTGGCTTATGGGTGCTGATTTCCTAAGTGCTCAAGTGAATATACATACAGTTACATACATGTAGGAACACATATGCCCCAAACACATACACCCAGACATATACCTATATACATATGCAAATATATGTTTATATAAATGTTTAATACACATATATGCACATGCACTATACATGCATACATAGTGTATAAATGTGTACATATTTGAAATACTATGTATAATATGTATACAATATGTATATAAGAGATGTACATACTACATGTATATGTATATAGATGTATATAAATGAAACATTTAAAAAATTCTTATTTAATGCTGTATATATGAATATAATGACTTTATAATATTTTCATCCCTTAGTCCCAAATCCCATCTCTCCTCCTTGAAACATTTTAAAAAATATTTTATTTCACTTATTTATTTATTTTGTGTGTGTGTGTGTGTGTGTGTGTGTGTGTGTGTGTGTGTGTGTATCAGAGGGTACTATGTGTCCCTATGGAGGGCCAAGGGTAACTTTGGAAATCATCCTCGATTGCTTCTACCTCCTGGCTTTTGGGATTTTCCAGGCTCCGCCCACCAGGGCTGGAAATGTAGGCTCAGGTCTCTACCTGACATTTTTTATGTGGGATCTGGGATTCGAACTAAGGACTGCTTGTGAGACAGAGTCTTAACCCCTGAGCCATCTCTCCAGCCCAACGTTTTTTGAGACAGGGTCTTATGTAGCTCAGTCTGGCCTCAGGTTTGCTCTATAGCTAAAGATGGACTTCGACCTCCAATTCTCCTGCCTCCACCTCCCGAGTACTGAGATTAAACGTCTTGTGACACCGCACCCTATTTATGCAGTGTTGGGGATTGAACCCAGGGCTTTGTGCATGGGAGGCAGGCACTCTGCCAACTGAGCTAGCGGCTGATTTGTATTTTATGGCTCCCGTGTGGGGAGTGTACCATGGGGGGGTGAGGATGTAGCAGGGGTCCTATAGGAGGGTCTGATGCTGTAATCAAGCTAGTGGGGGGGTGGCTGGGAGATCATGGGGTTCAACTTTCTATGCCTCAGATGGGGGAGCTGAGGGGACCTAAGAGGACAGTTTTGTCAGGTCCTCCCCAAACCTTGGAGGGGCTGAGATCTCTTCCCAGGGTGACCTGGAGGGGCTGAGATCTGGTCTGTCTTTATCCACCTCTGCTGGACTTGGGAAGTGGTTCTTGGGGACCATCTCCAGTCACCCCACCTCAAAATGGCTTTCCCCCATGTGACATTTCACCCACGTCTCTTCTGGATGAGACCCCTGGCTTGGAGGGTTGGGGTGCTGGTCTGGGGCCAAGTCCGCTTGTCTTGTCCCATCGGCTCTTCTCCTCACACCCCGATTTCTCTGGCTTCCCATCCCTCAGCCCTGCCTCATCTTTCCTCCCTTCCTCTGCTTACTTCCTCTGCCTCCTCCTCCTCTCCCAGTCTTGTCCCCCTTTGGCGGCAGGGACAGCCCAGTGTGGAGGTGGCCTGTTGCTAAGGGTCAGTATTGTTTTCCCTTTGTCATATATGTGTGCATGGGGTACGGCCGTGTATGTGTTTTTTTTTTTTATGTGAGTGACATGTGTGGAGGTGTGTCAGCGTGTACCTGAGTATGTGTGTGTGGCTATGGAGCCCCAAGGGTGACATCAGGAATCATCCTGGATGGCTGGACCTCTTCATTGCTTTGCTCTGGGGAGTCTCAGGCTCCACCTTCCAGGGCTGGAGGACAGGCCTCTATCATTTCTGTCCAGCATTTTTAGGTGGGATTTGGAGGATCTGAACTTGGGGCCCTTTTGCTCGGGAGACAAAGGCTTTCATCCCTTGAGCCGTCTTTCCAGTCCCCAGGGAAATATTTAGTACTCACTGGCTTCCTGCTGCCCGTGGTGAGCAGATGGAGGTCCGAGAGGGTTTCCTGGCAGGCTCGGGGTCCTCAGGAGAGCAGCAGGCATCTGATTCCTTGTGCTGGGGAATCCCTGGACGACGAGCTGCTTCGGGGCGCTTTGGGAGCTGAGGTGCCCTCTTGGAGGAGCAGCCGGTGACCACGAGCTTCACAGAGCTCCTTTGTTGGGGATGTGGTAAGCAACGTCATTAAGATGAATGTGTGTTTTGGGAAAGGGCGTAAATATATAAGTAGTGTCCTCGCCGGCCCCATACATCACCCGCGTTTATTCGCGCCTGGCATGCATAAGCTTAGAAAGGCATGCATTGCTATCTGGGGCAGCGAGTTCTGAAGCACATTAAAAGAGTTTACTGAAAACTCTTGGCAAACAGATAAAATACAATTACTCCAATTCCCAAGGCATTGCAGACAGAACGTCCGGTGAACCTGCAGTGTAATAACTCACCCGCCGTTGCAGGCACCTCTGAGGCATGGGGGGGGGTCTGCTTTTGTAACTTCCAAGGAGACTAAGAACTGTCCCCCGGGAGCCCCTTGGCCTGTGTTTTATTAACCTTCTTGTTCCTGGCTGGGAGGCCGCAGGGGAATCTTGCCAGCGGTGCCAGTTTGTGCCCCCCTGAGCTTTTCTGGGGTCGCCAGGGAAGGGGAGAGAGACCTTCTGTGTCTGCACCTATCTATGCTCTGCCACCAGGAGGCGCTGGCTAGGTCCCTTCCTAGTGCAGAATTGTGGCTCACTGTGAAGGGTCCTGGACCCCCCAGCCCCTTTCTGGTGTGTGTGTGTGTGTGTCTGTGTGTGTGTGTGTGTGTGTGTGTGTGTGTGTATCAGAGGGCACTTTGGGATGTGTGCCTATGGAAGCCCAAGGATAACATCGGGAATCAATCTGGATTGCTCTATCTACCTCTTTATTGCTTTTCTCTAGGGTTTCCCAGGCTCTTCCTTCCAGAGTCAGAATTACAAGCTGCTGCCGTATCCCCCAGGCATTTCACATGGGATCTGGGGCTCCTAACTCTGGTCCTTTTGCTTGGGAGGCTGAGCCGTCTCCGCAGCCCTTGGGTTGATTTCTAAGCTGCATGCTGGGAACCCAGGATGATCCCTGGTGTGGATGAGGAGACGGGATGCAGAACCAGGGTCCTCTGTCTGTCTTGCTTCCGAGGAAGATGGAAAGCGCCCTGGGACATTCAGACTTGAGGACTGCAGTCATCTTCTCCATCCCTGGCGGGCACCGCTGATATTCTCCAGGGCCCAGGAAGAGCCCTCCACCAAGAGAGACTGCAGGACAGTGAGTTAGCTGATTTTCTGGACACAGTTGTGGGTGGCCAGAGATGGACAGCTGGGGACCAGCCCCCTCTGCCGGGAGCAGCGTGCGCTGTCCTTGAAGGCTGTTCTCCTGATTGCTGGTTGGAGACCCCTGGCCCAAACCCGGGCCCACGTTGGCTGAGTGGAAAGCCCAGTACATTTGTGGATGGAGAGCTAGGATCCGTGGCAGGTGAAGGACAAAACAGGTAGGGATAGTTGGAAGGCAGAGTTGGGAGCAGCACAGGGGCATTAAAGGTGAACAGTGCCCCGTGGGAGAAGGCCTCCCCCCAAACCAGATGCGTTGTGACATCTGGATCCTCATCAGCGGCATGAGGTAAAAATATCAGGGGTCTCAGGAAGATGTTAGAAGGGGCAAAAGTTTACAGAGGGGGATTTCTGGGCTGTCACCCTCCACCTGCACCAGGAGTTGGCTGTGACATTATGTTCTCACTTGTGTCTCAACAATGTAATGATGACAGTCATAGGTGGGGTCTACAACTGATTATGCATGGCTGTCTCAAGTGTACTCCATGGGCTTCCAGCTAGAGTATGCCTTCTATGTGCGTGTGTGTGTGTGTGTGTGTGTGTGTGTGTGTGTGTGTGCATGCATGCGTGTGTGTGTATGTGTACAGGTTCATGCATGTAAGCCACTGCTGTTTCTACCTGGCATTTTTAACATGGGACCTAGGATCCGAACCCAGGACCTTCCACTGGTGAGACAGAGTATTAACCCCTGAGCCATCTCTCCAGCCCACTTCCCATGTTTTTGAGACAAGGTTCTCATTAGCTTGGAATTTCCATTAGTGGACTGAGCCCGCTGGCCAGAGCGCCTCCTGCATGTACCTGTCTCTGTCACCCGCCTCCCATTGCTGGTTTACACGTGCTCCTCACCATGTCCTGCTTCTTACATGAGTTCTGGGGTTTTGAACTCAGGTCTTCATGCTTACGAGGCAAGTGTTTTATCATCTGGGCCATCTGCTCAGCTCCAGATTCTGCCCATTATGTCTCCAATGAGGCTCTGGATTTCTTTTCCTTTGAGGCAGAACGTGGAACATTTCCCGCCTTGGTGCTTTCTACCTACGTACAGCCTCAGAACTCAGAATCCTAGCTGGAACCTGGGCTGCTCAGGCCTCCCTGGGGTGGCACTGAAGGGCCACCAAGATTCTTGCGTGGACCTGAGAGGTGATAGCTGGGATAGCTTGTCTTCACATCCTCTCCTCTGCTCGGGCCTTATTCCCTAGCCCCCCTCCACGCCCCGTGAGAGGTGGTGTAGCTTGAAGTGGTTGTTCAATGGGGCAACTTATTAATCTGGCATTAGTTACGGCAGTTAAGCTTTGAGAGATAATGAAATGTAAATGTTTCGCTAGAACAGGCTGCCAGCCTTGCAACCAAACACATGCGTGACGAGGAATGGTTGCGGTACTGTGCCGGGGAATATTGATCGTGTGGATTTACACGCTGGGCAGATGGAGCTGCAGATGCCTGGTAGGTCGGGAGCCACCAAGAGCAGGTGGCAGAAAGGGGCCGGGTCTTTCTTTGCCTGCCCTGTTGGGGGCTTTGCTTTAACTAGTGACTGGAGGTGAGTCGTATGGATGAAGAAGCAGAAGTGAAGAAAGTTCTAGAAGACCATTGGTAGTCATGTGGGTCTTCTGGCTCGGGCTCCTCCTTGGCTGCTGGGGGGCTTCCATGTGTCTCTGGCAGGGTCTCAGCCGCTCACTGCCACATCTGCCCTGATCACTGTCCTCCTCCACAGCCCTGTGCCCAGGACATAAAGCCATAAAGAGCAGGTGGCTATTACTTTTTAATTAACAGGTATTAATTATTGAGTGGCTGTGAGTGCCGGGCATCTGGCTGCACTCACCCGTGGGCCGCTGTCTCCGCAGTCAGCAGGCCAGCATTGATGTGCCTTGCCACCTGTGCAGAGCGCTGGGCAGGCCGAGAGAAGAGCATGATGGGAAATTGAAAGGTGCTGGGCAAAAGAATGGCAGCCGACTCCGTCAGACGGAGTGCTACCTGACTCAAGCCAAGCTTCCCTTCTCATACCCTTCCCTTTCCCTTCCCTTCCCTTCCTCTTCTTTTCCCTTTCCTTCCCTTCACCTTTCCTTTCCTCCCTTCCCCTTCCCTCTCCTCCCCTTCCTTCCTCTCTCTCCCTTTCTCTTTCCTTTCCTTCCCTTCCCCTCCTCTTCCCTTCCCTCCCTCTCCCTTTCCCTTTCTTCTCTTCCCTTCTGTCCCCTCCCCTCCCCTTTCCCTTCCCTTCCCTCCCCTCCCTCTCCTTTTCCCTTTCTTCCTTTCCCTCCTCTTTCTCTCCCTTTCTCTTTCTTCCCTCCCCCTCCCCTCCCTCCTCTCCCTCCCCTTCCCTCTCTTCCCTTTCCCTTCCTTCTCCTTCCTCCCCGCTTCCTTCCAGTTGTTTCTTTTACTTTATTTTTGAGACAGGGTCTTATTATGTAGCCCTGACCTCAATATGAGCTCGATATGTAGATCTGACCATGAACTCGCCAAGCTCTTCCTGCCTCGGCCTCCCTCAGGCTGGGTTGACAGGTGCGCCCGGCACCCTTAACCTCACTGACCCTTAAAGAAGAGAGGGTGCGCACCTGTCATCCTGTGCTTGGGAAGCTGGGGCAGGAGGTGTACCTCAAATATGACAACAGCCTGGACTGCAGAGTGGGTACCAGGTCAGCCTGGTGAGCCTTTGCCCTCAAAAGGCCAAAACCCAAATCCAAGCCAAGTAACTCAGACAGTGACCTGGAGGCCGGGAGGACGCTGGGGCTGCTGTCCAGGTAAGAAGCCAGAACGTGGGAAGACTGGTGGCAGGAAAGAGCTGTGAGCCCTTTGGGGGGTGTCAGCATTCTTGGGGGGCAGTGACTTTGGGGTGCAGTCTTTGGGGGCTGGCAAGTCACACCTGGAAAGTCCCCATCCTCAAAGTCTGGAGGCAGTTCCTGGCTGGATGCAGGTCCAGAGAATGTCGGACCGAATCATTTTTTGCCCGTGTGACCCTCCCCAAGGGAGTGGGACCGTTCGCTTTCTGTGCCCAGGGCGGAGACTTGGCATTTGGAACATGACAGAGCACCTGCTCCAAGGACTGTGTGGATGACGAGCATCCAATGGCTCGAGCAAAGTCAGTTTGCAGAAGGAAGAGGGCGGAAGGCTCAGTGGCTGGGTCACCTCCAGCTGTCGGGCCTGGCTTGGCAGGCAGGGTCAGGGGCCACTGTCATAGTCAGGCACACGTGTCAACTTGATAGTTGAGGGTTTGAGTTCTGGGCATATTTGTGGAGAATTAGTGGTTGAGTTAGGCCCAGAGCAAACCTGCAGGAGATTGTCTAGCTGATGGGGAAGGGCCGGCCCATGGTGGGTGGGATTAGGCCTTGGAATAAAATACAGAGAGCTGGTTGAGAGAGTCGGCATCCCTGTGTACACCTGACCAGACATGCTGGTCTGGCAAGTAAGGATCGTCCCTCTCTCAGCCGTTATGTGGAGATGGTGTGGCCAGTTCCCTCCGCCCTAGTGGTGCGTGCTCTCCCATCAAGCTGGACTACAACTGTAACCAGACTATTCGTAAGAAAATAAACCCCATGTTCCCTTAAGCCATTCAATGGTGATTTTTCAGCAAATATGAATGTGAATTGCTATAGTCAGCCAGGGCCGGGAGCTGTGTGCGTGCGTGCGTGCGTGCGTGTGTGCGTGTGTGTGTGAGACAGGTTCCCTCCGAGAGCGCATGATGGTGAATATATGAGCCCTGGTGTGCACATTCATCCTGGAGGGAGCTGTAGCCCAGCCATGGCCCTTGGGAAGAGATCAATCCCTGGGAAAGAAACACACTGGTTAGTACTGACCTATGGATATGAGTCCCGGGACACTCTCAGTGGCTGGTGGCAAAGAAGAAGTGAGGGTCCTCTGTGGCTAGGAGGGTTAGGGGCCTTCAGCTCTGCCCTAGAATGGGGGTCTCTGGTTCAAGCTCAAGGAGAAGGCTGGGGTCTGTGCTGAGCACAGAGGCCAGAGACAAGCTTGGTGACTGTTTGTGCGTCACCTGCAGCTTGTCAAGTAGGCTCGGCTGGCTGGCAGCGAGCCCCGGGGTCTGCCTCTCTTCCTCCCCCGTGCTGGGTACAGTCATCTGCCACCACATCTGGATTTTTTTTTTTATTTTGTTTTTAAGTGCACAGACAAGGTCAGGTTCTTCTTGATAGGATCCCCACCCCTCCGTCCCCCATTCTCAGGGCAGAGCTGCTGCATGGTGGCTCCAGCTCCCTGATAGTTGGCGCTTGCAAAAGCCCATGCTTACCCGACCCTTGGTGCTAGTGGAGCAAGGACAGGCTGATCCCAACCCCACTTCCTGGTGCTGGGTGAAAGTCCTGGAAATCACCCCCAAACTTTGCTCCAGACCCTGCCAATGCCGAGTGTATAAAACCATCCATTTCCTGTCCCAGCTTGTCTGCCTTCTTCCTTCCTTCCTTCCTTCCTTCCTTCCTTCCTTCCTTCCTTCCTTCCTTCCTTCCTTCCTTCCTTCCTTCCTTCCTTCCTTTCTCTCTCTCTCTCTCTCTCTCTCTCTCTCTCTCTCTCCCTCCCTTCCTCCCTCCCTCCCTTCCTCCCTCTCCCTCTTTCCTTCCTCCTTCCTTCCTTCCTTCCTCCCTCCCTCCCTCCCTCCCTCCCCTTTTCTCTCCTCCCTCCTCCTCTCCTTTCTCCCTCCCTCCCTCCCCTTTTTTCTCCCTCCCCTTTCTCCCTCCCCTCCCCTCCCTCCCTCTCTTCTCCTTCCTTCCTTCCTTCCTTCCTTCCTCCTTCCTTCCTTCCTTCCTTCTTCCTTCCTTCCTTCCTTCCTTCCTTCCTTTTCTTTCTTTCTTTCTTTCTTTCTTTCTTTCTTTCTTTCTTTCTTTCTTTCTTTCTTTCTCTCTCTCTCTCTCTCTCTCCCTCCCTTCCCCCTCCTCCCTTCCTCCCTCTCTCCTTCTCTTCCTTCTTTCCTTCTCTTCCTTCTCTTCCTTCTCTTCCTTCTCTCCCTCCTCCCTCCCCCTTTCTCTCTCTCTCCCTCCCTCCTTCCCTTCCTCCCTCCTTCCCTTCTTCCTTCCTTCCTTCCTTCCTTCCTTTCTTCCCCTCTCTCTTCCTACAATTGGCCTGTGATGCAGTGCATTTTTAGGGTAAATACCTTTCATCTATATCTCACACTTACATTTGTAAGGAAAATGCTTTACAGACTGAACTAACACCCTAGCCCTCTGTTGTGTAAAATTACCCAGTTTACTATGACTTGTCACAGTTTCCAATTGTTAGTGTTCTACAAAACTCTCCTTTAGGGCTGGAGAGATGGCTCAGGGGTAAGACTCTGCCTTGCAAGCAGAAGGACCTGAGTTTAGATCCCAGGTCCCACATAAAAACACCAGGCAGAAATGGCAGTGGCCTGCATTCTGACTCTGGGAGGTGGAGCCTGGGAAATCCCAGTGCAAAGCACAGTGGAGTACAGCAATCCAGGATGATTCCAGAAGTCATCCTTTGGGCTTGTACAGGCATGTGCGCATGCGCGCGCGCACACACACACACACACACACACACACACACACACACACATACACGCACACAAATAAACAAAACTCTCTTTTAGTCCGTGGGTTTGGTCAGTTCGGCCAGGAGGTCTGGGTCACTTCTGCATGTCCTAGCGCCCTGCAAAGTAGCTGACCAATTGTCCTCGTCTGTGCAGGAAGCTAAAACTGAAGTCCTAGTCAGCTGGGACAACTGGTCACCCTGCCAGCCGGGTGCTTGGTTGGCGGCCGCGGCTGCATGTTAACCGTGGGAACAGCTCAGGTCAGGGCCAGCTGTGGATGGCGTGTGCTGGGGTTTTGTAAAAGACAAACATGGGACAGAGAGCATGGGGGGCCATGGACACATTCCCTGGGCAATGCGGCGCTGCAGCAGGTGTCCCTGGGGTTGCAAGGTATTCTCCAGAGGCATGGGGGATTCCTGATCTGGAATCCCTGGGGTTTTTCCCCTAGTCCTGCTCCGAGGGAGCCCAGCCACTTTTACCCAGAGAGCCCTTCTGCCCCGAGGCGGCAGCTGGCACCTGGCAGACTCAGGAGCCTCTTTCTAGAGCTGGCGCAGAGTTAAGTCTCAGCTCCTCGCCCTCAGCCTCCTGCATTTGAATATTCTGAATGGAGCTGATTGCCTAAATTGAAGGTATTATGCCATAATGATCGTGATAATTAAAACTATTATCATCTGAAAGAGACCAGAACTTGGGAAGCCACGGCAAAGACTTTTCAAGCCTTTCAAGCATGTTTTTGAACCAGATAAAAGCGCCTTTGTGTGGAGTGCTTTCCAGAGTGGGAGGCTGCATGAGTGGGCACCTGTGGCCTATGAACCACGGCGATAGGCCCGGCAGGGAGCCTGGTTCTCAGCGAGCTGGGTGGCAGCTGTCCATTTGGCTCAGACCCAAGATGCACGTGCTGGGCATTGCCTGCCCACATGGGGTGGTTTTGAGGTTCCCATGGCTGGGATGAGATGGAGCACAGTTCTGGCAGCCCCCTTGTTGTTGAAACAGTCCATCCGCATTCCACCATATCTGGGAGGAACCCGAGGCTCTGGGGGGGGGCTCAAGGAAGCTTCCAGATGGTGGTGATCTAGACACAACTCTGGGAAGGCCTGGTGCCTCCCCCACCATGCTCAGGATTTTGTTGGGGTGCGGAGGAGGAGGAGGAAGAGGAGGAAGACCCCAGGCTGGATAATGAGTAATAGTTTTCCTGAGATTGTTCAGTCTTAGTTCACCCTATGTTCCTGGCAAGTGGGGAAGTGAAGCCACAAGGCAGAAGGGGTGGCTCTGGTTGCCCCAGGCTCTGAAACCTGATTTTAGGGTGCTGTGTCTTTGTCAGCCCTATTCAGGATATTTTTGTGAAACTTTTGGACCCTGGATGGAATACAGCAAAGGAACCAACTACAGAAGCCACTGCGTCTCACCGTCTCCCTGACCCCCTCATGCATGTCTCACGGTCTCCATGACCTCCCACCCTAATGAATTCAATTATCCCTCCCATCCCCATCCCACAGTTCCCTTAGCTGGTCAGTGGCTGGGGCTCTGTGCAGGCCCCTCACCAACCCCTCCTGTCATGCTGTCTGGCTGTTCTCTACTCTTTCCAACTTTAGGCTTTCTCTTCCGTTCTAATGCTCTCTCACGGAAGATGGAACTGTGGTTCTCCTTGGCCACCACGCCCTCAGCCCTGATAAAGCTTATCTTCCTGAAGTCTCTCCCTGGTTACAATGGTTGCCCAAGTTTACCTTATACATTGTTGCAGTGTGATGACCTTATACATTGTTGCAGTGTGATGACTGTATACATTGTTGCAGTGTGATGACTGTATACATTGTTGCAGTGTGATGACCTTATACATTGTTGCAGTGTGATGACTGTATACATTGTTGCAGTGTGATGACTGTATACATTGTTGCAGTGTGATGACCTTATACATTGTTGCAGTGTGACAGTCTTATACATTGTTGCAGTACGATGAAACAATGAACAGAAGGGAATCCATCTTGTAAACTGTGCTCACCCCATAAGGCCTAGATGAAAAATTTCAACCTGGTCGTTTAGGAGAAGAGGTATGGGTTTATCTAAAGATCTTGGTACAATGGCTGTTCCTGGAATTGTCCTCAACAATCTGTGACATTAGGCTTAGACCTGAGGGAACTTTCCATGTGTAAAAAACCCATTTAAACAGTGGCTCGAGGCTGGGTCTTGGAGTTCCTCCCCGTACCTGCCTACCAGCTGGTGAATAAATGGACTTTTCATTTGGTATTACTAGAGTTTGGCGTTCATTTCTAGTTGGTGCCCTGCAACAATAGAGCCCCCCTCAATCGCTCCCTCCACAGCTTAATATACCCTTTACCTTGCACCCCTTCTTTGGGAGCCACCTGGGCTGTGATCTCAACACGACCAGGCCGGGCAGCTCTTGTTGACTTAGTACCTTGAGCATGAACTCTGGGCTCAGTTGATTCTTTGTTAGGCTTTGTTTTACCTTCTTTCTTACATCTTTCTTTTCCTTAAAAAAAAGCCACTGGGGCTGGAGAGGTGGCTCAGGGATTAAGCCTCTGCCTTGCAGGCGGAAGGTCCTGAGTTCGGATCCTAGACCCCAAGTATAGACACTAGGCAGAAGTGGGGGCGGCCTGCGTTTTTGGTCCTGGTAGGGCGGAGCCTGTGAATCCCGGGGCAGAGTAAACAAAGAGGAGGTGGAGGTGTCCATGGTGGTTCCCGAATTTGTCTGTGGTTCTACACACGTACATACATACACACACATACATACACAGGCGCACACACATGCATACACGCACAATTGAATAAATAATAAATAATAAAAAATGATTTGTTAAAAAAAGCCATGCTATTTATTTATCCATGAAATGATTCATTAAGATTTTGGACTTATGTGTATATGTAATACACATTTAACCCTCATGCAATCCCTTATTACTAAAAACTTCTTGGAAAGGGATCAACTCTCAAAGGAAGACTTTTCTCGCTTTGGCATTGGAAGCAGAGACAGAGTCTGAGACCTACAGACTGGCATCCTTAATGGTCAGCAAATGGAGAAGCTTCTCAGCCAGTCAGGGGTGGGCAGGTCATAGGTATGGGGTAAACGAAATGAGATGGGGGTATGTGGGCTAGTGAGGGAGAGGACTGTTCACGTCTTTTCCTGGGATAGGCAGACATCTCCCAGAACCTAGTACACTCTCTTTTCCCTTCCTTGTAGAGTCTGTGGCTATGGTAGCCTGTGGGTGTGTTGCTTAGTGCTGAAATTAAATGCTAATGAAGTTAGAGGTCATCTGGTGGGCTGATGGGTAGACATCTTAGATCCAACATCTTAGATCAGCTAGCTTACCTGAAGAGATGCTGACTGAGAGAGAGAGAGAGAGAGAGAGAGAGAGAGAGAGAATACACCTGACATCCTCTTTTTAACTTCTTAGTGTACGTACATAGGCACAGGTACCTGCATACTCACGTGCATAACACACACACACACACACACACACACACACACACACACACACACACACACAGAGTTTACAAAGCTTCCTCCTGTCTACCAGGAAGGCCAAAGGTTTTTAGGCAGTTTAGGTCCTAAGTCTCCAGCTAACACCACAGAGCTTCACATGGAAACTGTGCCGAGACATGCTGAGATTCCCACCTCTTCGCCTGCCACACTGGGCCGTTCCTAGGGATGCAAGGTTCTCCCCAGCTGCTTCTCGCTTGTTCTCCGGCGAGGCTGCCGTCTGAGCCAGTGCTCCAGGCTGGTTCTTCAAAGTTCCCCTCGCCGAGCGCCTGCGTGCATCCGAGAGACGCGTGCTTGTGACTTGCTGCTGGCATTTGTCTGTCCCTTCTAGGCTCCCAGCTGAACACTCGGAAAGGCAGATGGAAACTGATCTGTCCTCTGGGGGTCTCAGCTGGCCTTTGTCCCCTTAAAGAGAGCGAAGAGCCCTTCAGAATTGCTCCTCCCTTGACCTTACTCCCTCCTCTTTCGGCAGAGAGGAGCAGACAAAGTGGGTTTTATCTCTATCTAGTTTTGGTGAGTTTTGTGAGATTATGGAGTCATTTGGGCAGAGATCGGGTAGGTCCAATTAGAGTTGGGGACAATCTGAAAAGCCACCTGTAACTTTGACTCAGAGCTGCCTGTAGCCACTACTACAAGCCACTCAACACCTATGGACTCTGGGGGTCAAACACTGGCCTGAACCAATCATTGCAGGTTTTGCTTTTTTACACTCAAGTCCTCATTTCTCTCTCTGGAACACAATATCATTTTACTAGCTCTTGGCTTCCGCATCGCTGCCATTCTTTGGCTTCAAGCAAAACTCTAATGCACTTTACAGATTGCTATTGGTTATCGATTGGCACTTTCCATACATGCACTATGTGTGTGTTTGCATGTATATATGTATGCATGTGTTTGCATGTGTGTGAGTGTGTTTATGTGTACATGTATGGATATGTGTTTTTGTGTGTATGTGTGTGCATGTATATGTGGTATTTGTGTGTGAGTGTTTGTGTGTATATGTGTGGATGTGTACATGTATATATTTGTGTGTATGTGTATGTGTGTATATATTTGTGTATGAGTGTTTATGTGCACATGTGTATGCATGTGCGTGTTTGAACATTGACTCATCAGTACATAATTTTTCACAACTTGTACATTCAACCAACCATACATTGTAAAGATGCTTTCCTGCCAACTCCTTACTGTTTTTAACTGCTGCACAATTTATTCACTATAAAATATATACCAGTAATTACGAAGATGCAAATTAAAAGAGGAGATGCAATTTTTTTGGCTGGCAGTTGGGCAAACATTAAAATGCTTGTTATTATCAACAAGCAGGCTGCCGGGAATCTGATTCAGTTGGACCTGGGTTTGACCTCCAGCATCCTTAATGTCTCCCCCACCCTGGACTGTTGTTCTTTAGCAGATTTCCATTCTAGATCTTTCCATCAGAACGTTCAGGGTCTCCTCTCCTCATTGCATTCTTTGTTCGATCCTATTTTGTGTTTGTTGTTTTTCTATCACTGTGACAAAATACCAGATGGAATCACTTTAAAAAAAAAAAGGGCAAGAGTTGTAACTGGCTTATGGTGTTGAGAGTTTCCGTTTGTGGCTGCCTCGCGGGTCTGTTGCTTTGTGTGTGTGGCGGAGCCGAGCGACGTGGAGGAGCGTGTCCCTTGCACCCTCCTGTGATGGAACACCGTGGCCAGCAGGAGGCGCTGTGTGGGAAGGTTGTGGCACCTTCAGGAGGTGGCGTGCATGTTGCTGGGGGCGAGGGGGGCTTGAGGTTTGGCAGCCCAGCCCACTTGCTGTTTCATGTCTGTACTTCCTTAGTGCAGCGCCATGCACAGCAGCCTCCTGTCCCTGCTGCGAGCCTTCCCCACCGTGGTGGATGCTCTTTCTCCATCGCCCTGAGTTGCCTTGGTGTTTGATCGCAGCAGCGAAGAGCAAGCGACACAGCGGCCGGCTTTATAGCAGTCAGTGCACAAAGAGAAGCGGCCGGGCGGGGCCAACACCCAATAAACGCGCTTCCTTCCACGAGGCCCCGCCCCCTAAAGTCTCCAAGCGCGCCGTGGACTTGTGACCCCACTCAACACAGGGACCTTTAGGGAACAGTGATCTAAACCGTAGAGTACTTTCTCGAGGGTTCCCCTCTTCTGCGGGGGAGTCTCCCTATGCTAACTCCTGAGAAAGGGTGAGTGAGCGGTCGCATTTCTGGCCTCGTTCATCTCACTGCGTCTGTTTTAGCCTCGCAAGCCCGGAGGAGTCGAGATAGCAAATCCTTCTGTTGCCTCTGAGTTCCCATTGTTTCTGCGTCATCACATGGCTCTGAGCCTGCATCCGGCCTGCTGCCTTCTCTGGATTTTAGACTTTTTCTCCACTTCTGTGCTCCACATCTCATGGCGATGCTCTTTGGAATGAGCCTTTTTCCTCCCCAAGTTTGAGTTGGGGAGCTGTATGCTTGAGTGATGTGCTGGATCTTGGACTACCACAGGGACATCTTGTTTTTTTTTTTTTTATTTCAGCTCATACAAACTTATTAGGTACACCAGTTCCCTCCCTCCCTCCTCCTCCCCCTGTACCCCCTGCTCCCCCTCCCCACCCCTCTCCCTCCCCATCCCCCAGTGCCTCCCACCCCAATTCCCAGAGAGTCCTTTCTTGTGCATGTCTGATTTTCCTCTGGGCCCTCCTCTCCGATGACGTACAAGGACCCAGTGGCCTTTCCCGAACCCTTTCCCGTGTTCCCCTTAGGTATAGGAACACTGCTGTGGCTGCCAATCCTTTGCCTCCAAGGATCTTGGTGCCTTTAGCAGATGCTAGACTTTGTGAGGTCAACAGTGTGTTGGACAATGCGCAGGGCATGCAAAGTCCAATTATGATTGCTTCAGCCCTAACTAGTATAGAGTATCTTACATATCATTGCTCCTCCCATCCTTTTGCTCTTACACTCTTACCGCCCCCTCTTCCGCAAATTTCCCTGAGCTTCAAGATGGGGAGAGACTAAGCTGGCCTAGTTCTAGGTGGTTGATATAGAGTCTCTGAAGTTCTGGATTGTGGTTTGTTGATTTTCTTTTGCAGTTTTGCTGCTCCTGCAATGCCCTTCACTCCATCCTGGTGGGCATTGTATGTTACCCCCTGGCCAGAGACAAAAAGCTGTTAGAGTCTTGTGATAAAAGCACATTCAAAGGTAGATGTAATAAAAGTGGGAAACCACAGTAAGGGAGGGGTCTATCACCCATTTGCAAAATGGTTACTTTTTATCTGCCAGACTATATGCCCTCCTCTTCTGGTGAGATCACACCCCCTCAGTAGTAAATGATCAGGAACAAAAGTCTGTGAACTTAATCAAATGTCTCATTACTTATTTGGGTCCTTGGTGGAGGCCTATTTTCCCTGCTGTAACATGGTCCCTTCTCTCCTTGTTTCTGGTGTGGCCCTCTTACCCCATCCCTCCTGTTCATAATCCTTGGAATTACTGTCTCTAGGTGGGCTGGGTGGGTTTAGTACTAGGAGCCACCTATTAGGGAGTACATATGGTGCTTAATTTTCTGGGTCTGGGATACTTCACTTAATATAATTGTTTCTAATGACATCCATTTCCCGGCAAATTCCAGTAATTCATCATTTTTGATGGCTGAGTAGTACTCCATTGTATAGATGTACCACTGTTTCCTTATCCACTCGTCAACTGTTGGACATTTGGGCTGATTCCATGACTTTGCTATTGTAAACAGTGCTGCTATGAACATGGTCGTGCTTGTGCTATCGAGGTGAACCTCTGCTGTATGGGGGGTTATTCCCAAAAGTGGAATAGCAGGGTCATATGGCATTTCAATCTTTAATTTCTTTAAGAATCTCCAGACGGCTCGCCAGAGTGGCTGTATGAGCCTGCATTCCCATCAGCAATGTAGGAGAGTTCCCCTCTCTCCACATCCTCTCCAGCATTTGTCGTTGTTAGTATTGTGGATTTTTGCCATCCTGACCGGGGTGAGATGATATCTCAGGGAAGTTTTGATTTGCATTTCCCTGATGGCTAAAGAAGTGGAGCATTTTTAAGATATTTGTTAGACATTTTAATTTCATCCCTGGTAAAGTTTCTTTTAAGTTCCAGGGCCCATTTTTTAATTGGGCCATTGGTTTCCTTGGTGTTTAGTTTTCTAAGTTCTTTGTGCACTCTGGACAGCAGAGTTCTATCAGATGTGTGGTTAGTGAAGATTTTCTCCCATTCTGTGGGTTGCCTTTGAGCTCGCGTTATAATCTCTTTATCTGAACAGAAGCTCTTTAATTTCACAAGATCCCAACTGTTGAGAGTTGGTAGCAGTGACTGTGCCATTGGATGTCTGTTTAGGAACTGTTGGCTTAGCCCAATCAGCTCGAGGGAGTTCCCTATCCTTTCAACTATGGTTTTTATAGTCTCTGGCCTGATATCAAGGTCCTTGATCCATTTGGAATTAAGTCTTGTACATGGTGACAAGTACGGGTCCAGCTTTAATCTTTTGCATGTGGAGATCCAGTTTTGCCAGCACCATTTGTTGAAGATGCTGTTCTTTTTCCATTGGATTCTTTGGGCCCCTTTGTCAAAGACCAAATGGCTGTAACTTTGTGGGCTTATATCTGGGTCTTCAATCCTTATCCATTGATCTGTGTGTCTATTTTGGAGCCAGTACCAGGCTGTCTTTATAACTATGGATTTGTAGTATAGACTAAGGTTTGGTATGGCAATACCTCCAGCTGTGTTTTTGTTACTCAGGATTGTTTTTGCTATCCTGGGTCTTTTGTGCCTCCATATGAACTTTGAGATTGTTTGGTCAACTTCTTTGAAGAATTGCTTTGGGATTTTGATTGGTATAGCATTGAATCTGTATATTGCCTTTGGTAGGATGGTCATTTTTACGATGCTGATTCTGCCAATCCAGGAACAAGGGAGGTCTTTCCACCTTCTGGTGTCTTCTGCTATTTCTTTCTTTAGGGTTTTAAAGTTTTCATTGTAAAGGTCTTTTACCTCCTTAGTTAGGTTTTTTTTTAATTTTTTTATTTTATTATTATTATTTATTCAACTGTGCGCATGTGTGTGTGTGTGTGTGTGTGTGTGTGTGTGTGTGTGTGTGTGTCTGTGTGTGTGTGTAGAACCACGGACGAATTCGCGAACCACCATGGACGCATCCACCTCCTTCTGCCCCGGGATTCACAGGCTCCGCCCTACCAGGACCAGAAGCGCAGGCCACCCCCGCTTCCGCCTGGCGTCTATACGTGGGATCTGGGATCGAACTCAGGACCTTCCGCCTGCAAGGCGGAGGCTTAACCCCTGAGCCACCTCTCCAGCCCCGACTCCTTAGTTAGGTTTATACCAAGGTATTTCATTTTTTTAGGGGCTATAGTAAATGGGATTGTTTCTCTCAAGGCTTTTTCACTTCTTTCATTCTGGGCATATAGGAAGGCCTCTGATTTTTGCACATTTATTTTGTATCCTGCCACCCTGCTGAACTTCTCAATTAGTTCCAGGAGCTTCCTGGTGGAGTTTTTGGGATCACTCAGGTATAAGATCATGTCATCTGCAAATAGGGATAGCTTGACTTCTTCCTTGCCGATTTGAATCCCTCTTATGTCCCTTTCTTGTCTTATGGCTTCAGCTAAGACTTCAAGTACAATATTGAATAGAAGTGGTGAGAGTGGACAGCCTTGTCTAGTTCCTGATCGAAGTGGGAATGCTTCCAATTGTTCCCCATTGAGCATAATCCTTGCTGTGGGTTTGTTGTATATAGCTTTTATTATATTGATAAAGGTTCCTTCCATTCCTACTGTCTCTAGCGTTTTGATCATAAAAGGCTGTTGGATCTTGTCAAAAGCTTTTTCTGCATCTATCGAGAGTATCATGTGGTCTTGGACTTTGGACTGGTTTACATGATGAATTACATTTATTGATTTGCATATGTTGAACCAACCTTGTGTGCCGGGGATGAAGCCTACTTGATCCCCGTGAATGATCTTTTTAATATGTTTTTGAATCCGATTTGCTAAGACTTTGTTGAGAATCTTTGCGTCTATGTTCATCAGGGAGATCGGCCTATAGTTTTCTTTTTTAAGTGAATCTTTATTAGGTTTTGGGATTAAAACGATATTAGCTTCATAGAAGGAATTTGGTAGTGTTCCTTCCTTTGCTATTTGATGGAACAGTTTAAGGAGTATTGGTGTTATTAACTCCTTAAATGTCTGGTAGAACTCTGTGCTGAATCCATCTGGTCCAGGACAGTTTTTTGGTGGGAAGATTCGAGATTACTTCCTCAATTTCCTTATATGTTATAGGACTATTTAAATAATTCACAACTTCCTGATTCAATTTAGGTAAGTTGTGTTTACTTAGAAATTCATCCATCTCTTTTGTGTTGTCAAACTTCACAGAGTATAAGTTTTTGAAATATGATGTTATAATTCTCTGGATTTCTTGGGTATCAGTAGTGATAACTCCATGTTCATTTCTAATTTTGTTAATTTGGGTTTTCTCTCTCTTGCTTTTGGTTAATTTAGCTAGGGTGTATCAATCTTATTGATTTTTTCAAAGAACCAGCTTTTTGACTGGTTGATTTTTTCTATCATTTTCTTAATCTCGATTTCAGATATTTCTCCCCTTATTTTGCTAATCTCCTCTCTTCTACTACTTTTGGGATCAGATTGCTCTAGTTTCTCTAAAGCTTTAAGCTGCATTGTTAAGTTGTTTATTTCTGATGTTTCCATTTTTTTGATGTAGGCATTAAGAGCTATGAACTTACCTCTTAGAACAGCTTTCATTGTGTCCCAGAGATTTTGGTAAGTTGTATTTTCGTTATCATTCACTTTCAGGAAATCTTGAATTTCCTTTTTAATTTCTTCCTGAATCCAGTTCTCATTCAGCATCCTAGTGTTAAGTTTCCAGGAGTTAGTGTATTTTCTCTTGTTTGATGTGTTGTGGATGTCCAGCTTTAGGCCGTGGTGGTCTGATAGGGCACAGGTTAGAATTTCAACTTTCTTGTATATGTGTAGATTCATTTTGTGGCCCAATATGTGATCTATTTTGGAGAAAGTTCCGTGTGCTGCTGAGAAAAATGTGTATTCTTTGGTGCGTGGGTGAAAAGTTCGATAGAGATCTGTAAGGTCCATTTCTTTCAGGGTTTGATTAAGTTCCAAAGTGTCTCTGTTAAGCTTTTGACCTGTTGATCTATCCCATGTTGAGAGGACGATGTTGAAGTCCCCAAGAATTATCGTTTGGGGGTTGATTTCTTGCTTTAGACGCTGTAGGGTTTTCTTAATGAATGTGGAGGGGCCCGTATTGGGTGCATATATGTTCAGTATTGTGAAGTCTTCCTGGTGAATTGTACCTGTGACTAAAATGTAGTATCCATCCGTGTCTCTTATAATTTTCTTTGGTTTGAAGTCCACTTTGTCTGATAGCATAATGGCTACCCCTGCCTGTTTTCTGCTTCCATTTGCTTGTAGAATTGTTGACCAGCCTTTTATTTTTAGAGCGTGCCTATCTTTTGTGGTGAGATGGGTTTCCTGCAGGCAGCAGATTGATGGATTGTGATTTTTAATCCAAGTTTGTAATCTGTGTCTCTTGATTGGTGAATTAATTCCATTAACATTTAGTGTTATAATGGAGAAACTATTGTTAATTCCAGACATTTATTATGTTTAGTAGCTTTTATAAGTATATTGCTTCATTTTTAATGGTGTTATACTTGCCTTCTGTTCTCCTGGATATGCCTGTTTTTTTCTTCACGCTTGAGTATCATTTCTAGCATTTTTTGAAGGCCTGGTTTGGTGGCCATGTATCCCTTAAAGTTGTCTTTGTGTTGGAAAATTTTTCTTTCTCCCTCGATCATGACTGATAGTTTGCAGGATAAATCAGCCTGGGTTGACATTTTTGCTCATTCAATACTTGAAGTATGTCACTCCAAGCTCTTCTTGCTTTTACTGTTTCGACTGAGAAGTCATTTGTTATTTTAATAGGTTTACCTTTAAAAGTGACTTGTTTTTTCTCCCTTGAAGCTCTCAGCACCAGTTCTTTATCTTGAATGTGGAGTGTTTTAACTATTATTTGCCGTGGCGTGATTCTATTTTGGTCGTATCTGTTTGGGGTGCGGAATGCCTCTTGTACATGGATGGGCCTCTCTTTTTTTAGATGAGGAAAGTTTTCCTTGATGATCGTTTGAAAAATTTCCTCAGGGGTGGTATTTTGAGATTCTTGCTCTGGTATTCCATGAATACGCATGTTAGGCTTCTTCAGGGTGTCTCATATCTCTTGGATATTTCTCTCAAGTATCTTTTTGGCTTTAACAACCTCTTCCATTGAGCTGGTTAGTACTCCCACTTTATCTTCAAGGTCTGAAATTCTGTTTTCTGCTTCGTTAGTTCTGTTGATAAGACTCTCTGTGGCGTTCTGGGTTGAAGATAACTTGTCTTTTAGCTCAGTTTTAAACTCTGCTTGAGTCTGTTTTAACTGCTCTATGCCACTTTTTGTTTCTTGCACTGTTTTTCTCAACTCCTCTAGATGTCTGTTGTGTTCCTCTTCAAAGCGATTGATTCGATTATGTAATTCCTCCCTGATTTCCTCTTTCATAGTATTGAACATGGTAATGATCATATTTTGAAAGTCTTTATCCTGGGTGAGGCTTTCTTGGCCTTTTTCCGTGGGTTTGTTCTTGTTGGAGTCTAACATTATGGGATTAATTTCTTCAGTGGGAAATTTGTTTACTTGATTGTTGCTTCTCATGGATTTGCACTTTGACTTTGGCATTGTCATTTTAACTCTTAAGATCTCTCAATTTCACTAAACTGAATTATTTGGCCTGGGGTCCTGGTGGGCGGGCGCAGGCGGAGACTTATCTAGGTCATGGGGTGAGGCCCGGCTGGACCGTGCGCGCATCCTGACCAGCGAAGCGGGGTGGGGTAAAGGGAGGATGGGGGTGTCGGTGTGGAGCTATTTAACCCGAGGGCAGCTGGGGCGGGGCCCGGGCTCAGGGGGAGGTCCTCTTCGTCCCTCGGCCGCGCGCGCGGCTCCGGCTGGATGGTGGGAGTCGGAGCCGGGTCCCTGTGGGCCGACCTGGGGTCCTGGTGGGCGGTGCGCGGGGCAGAGACTTATCACCTAGGGCGCGGGGTGAGGCCCAGGCTGGACCGTGCGCGTGTCCCGACCGGTGAAGCGGGGTGGGGTGCAAAGGGGGGATGGGGGCTTCGGCGTGGAGCTATTTAACCCGAGGGCAGCTTGGGCGGGCCCGGGCTCAGGGGGAGGTCCTCCTCGTCCCTCGGCCCCGCGCGCGGCTCCGGCTGGATGGTGGGAATCGGAGCCGGGTCCCATAGGGACATCTTGTATTAGTTCTGACAATGGCATCCTGTTTTCTTGTTCTGTCACTTACAGAAGTCGAGTGACAGACCTTTTGGACTACTTCTTGGCTGTCCCGATTTTCCTATGTTCTATTTAGATAGAAATGTATTTAGTTTTATCTTTCAAATATTTTATTGACTTAAAAACCTTCTGTTGTCATATTTTTAAGTTCTAAGTGTTTTTAAAAATATTTATTTATTTATTTATTTAATGTGTGTCTTTGTGTGTCGGAGGACACTGTGTGTCCCTGTGGAGGACCAAGGGTGACTTCTGGAATCATCCTGGATTGCTCCTTCCTCCTTGCTTTGCTCTGGGATTTCCCAGGCTCCGCCCACCAGAGCCTCCAGTTCAGGCCCAGGGCATTTCTACCTGGCATTTTACATGGGGCCTGGGATCCGAATTCAGGACCTTCTGCTTTCAAGACAGAGTCTTAACCCCTGAGCCATTTCTTCAGCAGAAGTTCTAAGATTTTTTTTTTCTTGTTTTTTGGAATGTTGAAATTTAAAAAAAAATTTGTTAGAGAGGGGAGGAAAAGAGGGATAGAGGATGGGAGAGGGAGGGGGGAGAGAGAGAAAGAGAGAGGAGAGAGGACAACTAGGTTTCGGGAACTGAGCTGAGTTGAAGTGGCAGGTCTGCAAACAGTCATCTTTGCCATTGAGACATCTCAGCGTCTCTTGGCGCTACCCTGCATGCTGCTGCTGAATCCATGGCCAAATGGCTTAGGGCAACAAGAGTTTTTATTCTGGTTTACACTTGCCCAGTCATGGTTCCTTGCCCAGCTTGGCAGGAGAGTGTACCCCAACACCATGGGTCAAGGGAATTGTCCACATCAAAGTCACAGGACTGCAGAGAGAGGGACAATCCTCACTCGCCAGATCAGCAGGTCTGGCCAAGTCTACAGAAGGACGCCGACTTCCTTATTGGCTCCCTTTGTCCTATGCAAGGACTAGCCCCACCCGCCATGGGCTGGTTTGTCCCTTATCAATCAAACAATGTCCTGCAGGTTTGCTCAGGGCTTAACTATTAATTCTCGCAACTGTGCTCCAAGGTCACAGCCCTCAGTCGCTAGGTTGACGTCTGCACCGCTCTACAACATTGATCCTCTTGCTCTGAGTCCTTCACGTGCCATGATGTCAGTCTCAGTCATCAGCTGGAGTCACCTCCGAGAGGAGCCTTCTGGATGTGCCGGTGGGAGATGGTCTTCATTAGGTTAATGAAGTGGGAAGATCCTCCCATGGGGGGGCACCGTTCCCTGGGTGGGGGCGCTGGACTGTGCAAGAAGCACTAGGAGGCAGGCACACACCCATCCGCGGCTTTCCACTCCTGACTGTGACTCTCCCGCCATGATGGACTGTGATCTGGGGTCATAAATTGCTTTGGTTGAGTATTTTCTCACAGAAGTTGGAAAGGAAACACACACACACATACACACACACACACACACACACACACATACACACACATGCACACACACACAGGACACATGTACACACACACACACACAGGACACATATACCCTGTGGGGTCCCCAACTTTGCAGACAGAAGCCTTACCTGCTGAACTATCTTACTGGCCCATTTTTTATGCTCTTACTTTAGAAAATCTTTTTATTTATTTGAGGAAGGGAGGAGGGAAGGAGGAAAGAATGGAGAGACAGCAAGAGAAAGGCAGAGAGGATGAGAGAGTTGCAGGTATATTTGCACAGCGGCCAGAGGACATCTTTCAGAAGTCACTTCTTTCCTCCACCATGTGAGTTCTGGGGGTCAAAGTCACATCACCAGCTTTGTGCCCAGGTTCCTGTATGTGTCCCGCCATCTCTCCAGCCCCACATTCCTCTCAGGTTCTGAACATTAATCCTGTTCATCCACAGGTGCTCGCCTGGTGCCATAGCCATCTCTTGACTCAGTTTCCTTAGCTGAACAGAAACATTTTAGTTCCACGTCAGGTCTTATTGCTGGGTGGTTGAAATCCTATTCAGAAATGCACCGGCGGGGCCTACCTCATGGAGGATTTTCACATATGGTGGTTTAAGGCTCTCAGGTCTTATGCGAAGGTCTTCGATCCACTTTAATTGAGTTCTGTAGAGGGCAGATGCAGGGATCTGGTTCCGGCCGTCAGATGCCGATTACTCCCTTTCCTGGCACCATTCGTTAAGAGCCGATCTTTTCCTCCACGATGTTCTTTGTGCCTTTGTCCAGAATCAGAATCAGGCGGCTGCAGATACGTGGATTTATTTCTGAGCTGTCTGCTCTGTCCCTTGGGTCTGCAGGTCCATTTTTGGGTCATGCTGCTTTTGTTATTAAAACTCTGCAGTACGACTTAATATTGGATACTGCGCTATCTCCAGCCTGATTCTCTCTCCGAAGTGTTTGGCTATTCAGGATCTTGTTCTTGTTTTGTTCTTTATGGAGACAGGGCTTCATGGAGACGACGCTGGTCCCAAACTCACTACATAGCCAAGGATGGCCTTGAGCTCCTCAGCCTCCTGCCGCTGCCTCCCGGTGCTGGGATCACAGGGGCGCCCCTCCACAGCCAGCTGCCTTTCACATCCACCCAGCCATCCGCTTAGTGGCTTTACCGCTTAGTGGCTCTGGGATTAACCTCGCCACCACAACGGTGTCTGTGTCTGCTGAGCATCTCACTGGATCCACAAGGTGATGTTTCTTTAAGCTCTGGGGACTGAACAAGCAACCGATTGTGGATGAGCAAGTGTCCTGGCACCGAGGGTGTAACACCCTGGTGGAGTCAGAGGGTAATTTTCAGAAGGCAGGTCTCCCCACCATGTGGCTTCTGGGGATCAAACTCAAGTTGCCAGGTTTGCAAACAGGCACCTGCTGAGCCGTCTCCTTGGCCCCATTCTCTCTCTCTCTCTCTCTCTCTTTTTCTCTCTGAGACAGTGTTGGCTATGCTGGCCGGCCAGAGAGCCATTTTCCAAAGCCTGAGCTGATAACCACAAGTCCTGGGTCCTGGCTCCGTCTGTCATAGATACAGGCGTCAACTCGACAGCTGAGGGTTTGAACTCTGGGCACATCACTCCCACGAGCCTTGCAGGACTGTCTCTGATTGATGGGAAACTGCCCAGCCCATGGTGGGTGGGGCTAGACGCTGGGCAGGTGAATAAGAGGGAGGGGGCTGGTTGGGGAAGTCGGCGTCCTTCTGCACATTTGGCCAGATGTGCTGGTCTGGCGAGTGAGGGCCGTCCCTCTCTCAGTGGCCCTGTGGGTATAATGAGGCCAGTTCCCTCGGCCCCTGGTGTTGGCGTGAGCTCTCCTGCTGAGCTGGATTAAGAACGATAACAGGACACTCATAAGAGAATATAAAATCCCTTGTTCCCTTCAGCCATTTGGTTGGCAGCAATACAGAGTAACTGCAACACCCCCATGTCCTTTCAGGCACGGAGGGTCGCAAGGAAAGTACCTCACCAACCGAGCTGTCGCTCCCGCCACTTCGCTCTTTCTTGAAGATGTCCAGTTGCTTGAGTAGGTGTTCCATACGCAGCTTTGAAAATCTAAAAGGTGAACAAAGATCTCTCCTTTACTTTCCTGCTTATCGCTCACATATTCTCCCAGAGCCTCTTTTATATAATAACATGTATTACACGCAAACGCGAAGCTATGGTTTTATCTACCCTGGCCCCATTTTCCCAAGCATCAGCACACTATATGCATTTTCTGACATTTCGCTTTTATCGCCCATCACAATGTTTCGACATGTAAAGTGTGCCTTCGCTATCGCTTTATAGCGGTGCCGTATTGTGTTCTGTGGCTCGAACCTTATTTGCTTAACTTGTCATCTTTGGATAGATGTTTAGGTCGTTTTCGATGTCTGTTATAACCAAGTGTGCGAATATGTTAGAGTTCTTATAGGACCAATTCCCAGAGATGGAGCTGCTCAGAGGAGGGATATGCATTTGTAACCTTGACACAGATCTTCAAACAGGGTCCTATACCAGCTCATTCTCTACTCAGCAATATCTAAAGGACCGACTTTCCCCCATACCAGCAGAATGTGCTCTCAGGCGTTTTGGAATCTTGCCATTCGGGTGGAGGGAAATGGTCTTTGCATCTTTAGTTACTTATGAGGGACCAGGGGCCCCCCGAGCAGATCCCTTCTGAGCACCATCTCCTTGGCCAGCATAAACATAAGATGTCCTTCCGAAGCGGCCATTTGCAGAAGGAATGCCATCATCCTAATTGCTTTGAGGTGAATTCAGCTTTGCGTCTGGTGGTGGGTTCGGCATGACCAGTCTTGCCACTGCATGGTGCCTGGGTAGCACCACAGTCACGAGGGAGATGGGGGCGATGGTGTCTACAACTGCAAACCCCAGTCCACCTGCCTGCTAGAAGGCCGCCCTCAGGCCAGAGCCTCCAATGTCAGGCAAAGCCTGTGGTTGTGGGGAAAGAGAGTGTGTGTGTGTGTGTGTGTGTGTGTGTGTGTGTGTGTGTGTGTGTATGTGTAAGGGGCACAGGTATAAGAGGGCACCCTGAGTGTCTGCCTGTGGAGGCCCAAGGGTGACTTGGGAATCGGCCTGGATTGCTCGACCTCTTTACTGCTTTGCTTGGCTTTTCCAGGCTCCACCTTCTTCCGGGGCAGGAATTGCAGGCCACCACCGTATCTGCCTGGTATTTGTTACGTGGGATCTGAACTCAGGTCCTCGTGCTTGTGAGGTGGAGGCTTTATCCTCAGAGCCAGCTCTCCAGTCAGGAAACACTGGCTTTATGATAATGAGCGGCTATAAACCCAGTCAGGGAGAAATACAGGGCTCAAATTTCTGCTCTATGCTCATAGCCTGTCACCCAGCTCCCCTGAGCCTGTGCGTTCTCAGCTGTAAAAGGGAACCAGGGACGTGTATCTTGGGGGTCTCCTACATCATCAAGGCGGGGTCCCCCTGACTCAGGCGTCTTGTATCACAGAGAGCAGGAGAAGATTCTGCCAGTCTTGCTCAGGGTCAGGAGTCCTTGGGCATGGAGTGGGCGTGTCCTCACATCCCCGGCCAGGCACACACAAAAGGTACTCGCTGAGCCAAAGCGACACCGGCGATACCCTAGGGAGAAAGTGGCTCTCGCGATACACGTTTGCTGTCCTTGGCCATACGGACGTGAAGTTTTCCCCATGCCAGTCTGAATCGAGTCGTTTACACGCTCGGTGCATCCTGATGACACGCGCTGTTTATCTACAGCATCAGCATCATATTGATTATCAATGCCCATTTTACACGGGGATCAATAGCTTAATTGCATCTCTAGTTGACATGGGGATACAACCTGTTTGATGAGCTGAGAATCCTCCTGAGTCTCTGTGGGCTCCTCAATGTGGACCTGCTTTGATGGCCAGTGACCAGGTCAGGACAGAGCAAGGCCTGGTGTCTGTGGGCTGTATTGGGTGTGTATGAAGGAGACGGAGAGAAAGCGTGTGTGTGTGGGGGCTCTGCCTGTTTAGGGAAGAAATAGGGTACAGGGTACCTGCGGCTGGGGTGGATGCCACCCTGTGGACCTGCGCTTCTCTGGCCTTTTCTCTTGTCCACTGACCAAGCCCCTGGGATTGTAGCTATGACTTGTCTGCATGCCTAAGGTCTGCCCCACGCAGAGCAGCTGCTGGCCGAAGGTCGTAAGTCGTACGCTGATTCTGTGGCATTTGGGGCAGGGTCTGAGTGAGGGTGGTCAGGCTCCGGCAGTAGGTGGCGCTGTGTCAAAATCCGAGGCCCAAGTCTGGAAGGAAAAAGCTGGTGACCTGAGCTTTCCAATTCTCCCAACTTCAAAATTAAACTGAAAACGATGATTAAGCACTTCTTTCTTTTAAAATCCTGAAACAATACCGAGAAAGCTTCGTTTATAAGTATGAGAGAATTCAATCAATCAATGAATAGAATGTCCATTTATTAGGCACCCACTACGTGTCAGGGGATGGTACTAACCTATTAATCCTGATGGAGTATTCTTTATGTAGTGCACTCCCCTGTCTAATCTTTCTCTATTACTTACTTACCTTTTAGAGGAATACATTGATGAATTGTTCTATTAAAAGATGATAAAGATATTTAAAGTCTTTAATGGGAGAGAGATCACAAAGGAGTTTTTAAGACTAACTTAGAATTGTGTGGAGCGTTCAGAACATTATGGCTAATTTTTTTTCAGAAGCTGAGCAGCTTGCTTGCATCTTGTTGCCGAAGCTGGGTAATCTATGTCTCATCAACGTTAACAAATATACCCCTAATAGCGGTTTGTGTTCGTTTTGGTGAGGAATGTGTCTCTGGAAAATATTATTAGCACTTATATTATCTTACAGATTACACTCTTGCTCAACCTGGGGTCCCAGCAAAAATATAAAGGCAGATTGAAGCCGATGGGCTACTTTTATGGTAGCAGCTTCATTATTTTGTAAGGCTGGCTGAAAGAAACTCTTTGAAGACACCAGGGGCTCGTAAGCATGCACACACACACGTACACACAGATGCATGCACACAAAGTGCATGTGTATACACAGGTGTATGCATGATGCATGCACACAGATGCATGCACACACAGACATGCATGCACATGCACATATGCACATGCATGCACACATGATCGCTAGAGGAACATGGAGCATTGACCTTCAGATCCCAGGCACTTTCCCTTGCAATCCTGGGACTCGGGGAGTTGACCAGGATTGTTCTCAAAATGCTTGGAAGGCTTGGGGCTCCATTCTGAGCCCAGACTTCATCTTTGGCATCGAACCTTGTTCCGGAAGGTGGAATAACACTTGGAGTGGTTTAGTAGTCTCTTGGCTCGGTTGGGGTGATGCAGGGTCTATCGCTCTGGCTGGGATGGAGCTGGGGCACCCCTAAGCTTGTGTGACCCAGATCTGGAGGTGTCCAGACCTGGGCAGGTATACACCATGCTGTGTACGGAACGAGGTTCCTTCCTTCATGTCTCACAAGCTTGAAGCCTCACGCTAGCCAGGGCAAAGGGCACGTGGGTGGGGTGCAGGCGGTGGGGCTAGACTCTACATGCTATCTGGAGTCAGAGGGCAATGACAGGTCCTGACCATTGAATACAGGGGACAGTCCAGGAGGCACTGCCCCTCCTTCCTCCAAGCGAGAGCCCTTGTCCAGGAGGGAAGAAAGGGAAGGCAGCCCTCCTTCCTGACCATGACGTGGGAGGGAGTCTGCGGGGACCAACAGTGTACAAAGAGCGGCAGTGCTGGCCATAACCAGTTTGGGGCACGAGACCAGAGCCGAGCCGCTGTGTTTCCTGGAGTGACAGAATGGGTCACGCCACAGTTCCCCTGCCCTGTCCACTCTCCTCTCATCTCTTTTCATGGTGGGATTTACAACCTTTCCACACCCCAAGCTGCTGTGTTCCCAGCGTGGTGTCTGGGTGCCATTGATTTTTATATATGTAGTTCCTGGGTGTCTTGCGGGGGCTGGGGGTGCTGAGGTGCTTGTGAATGAAGGAGACTTAAGAGGAGGCATTGAGGGGGATGGAGGGACGTGGGGATCAGTACTCAATATGCTTGTAACGCTAAAAAAATAAGATAACTTTAAAAGAAAGAGAAGCCATTGACCATTTGGGGGTGGCTGCATCAGACGGGGGGTCCTCAGAGTGTCAGTGCTGAGCTGTCCAGAGCCGGGTCTCTGGAGACCTGTGCATCTGCGTGTGGGTCACTGCCCGACCTCCGTCCTCTCTGCAGTGTCCCCGAGGCCCTTTGAGGGCACCTACCTTCTTCTCTCTCACTCTCTGCATCATCGCAGTCTAGTTGGAGACCCGGCGCACACCCAAGGAGCTCCACAAGTGCTTTTCGATTCAATGAAAGATCGATGGGCGCTTGGCTTGCCTGTTCCAGGTGTCTGCCAGGCCTGCTCCTGCTTGGGGCGCATCTGTTCATCTGAAGGGGCAGGCTGGGAACAGCTTGGGTTCCCTGGCCACACTGGATGGTTAATATTATCAGCTCAATAAGAATCATCCAGGAGCCATTCCTCTGGACGTGACTGGAAGGGGGCTTTTATCGAGATTCACTGAGGTAGGAAGACCCACCCTAAATGTGATTGACACCCTTCCACGGCCTGAGGTCCCAGACTAGCAGGGAACCAGCAGCCGCTGCTCTCTGCTTCCTGGCTCGGGTGTCACATGACCAGCTGTCATGACATTGATGGACAGTCCTCTGGAAACGTGAACCAAATAAATCCTCCCACTCTCTCTCTCTCTCTCTCTCTCTCTTTCTCTTTCTAATTCTTTGGCAATTTTATGCATATATATGATAACCAAGGTCGTTTTCACCTCATATTGCCTGTCATGGTTTGAATGCGGGTCGCTTTCCTCAGGTTAAAGTGTCTGATTCCGTAGGTGGTCTTAATGCTTGGAAGGCATGTCACAGGGGGTGGCCTTATGTTTTGATAGCTCAGCCCTCTGCTTCCTCTCTCTGCTCTGCCCTCTCTGCCTTCTGACCCGAGACCTCCTCCTGCATCTGCCTCCAGCCATAGTTTCTCTATGAGAATCCCACCCTACTGGATTATATGCCTGAAGTCAGAAGCCAAATAAACCACCTTTTCTCCCTTACGCTGGTTGTGTCAAATTATCATCTCAGGACAAAAGAAAAAAGACTACTACATCACCTTATGTGTCCTCCTTATAGGTGTGACATGAAGAGTTTCTAAGCGTTGTCTGTGTTAGCCATATCTGGGTACTTGCTGGGATTATCTATTAGGGAAGTAAGCGGTTTCCTTCCCCAGCCAGCATCGATACACTCCGGACACCGTGGGGGAAGGAGCAAAGTCAGGACTGGGTAAAATGGGTGGAAATGCCTTGGTTTCCACAATCAAGCTCAGTCAAGACCCATCTTGACAACCCTTCCCACCATGGTGTTCTCAGCCTCCCTCAATACCTCTTGGGGTTCTTTAAAGAGGGGAACAGGAGAGAGATACCTGGGAGGGTGCTGGGGCCCCCAGACCCTTGATCAATGCACCAACAGTCCGTCAGTGAGGGATGGGCCTCATGACATCTGCCCCTCCAATGATGAGATGCTGACGGGTTGAATCCTGCGAGGTCTTGTGCAGGTAAACACAGCCGCAGTGAACTCACGGGTACAGTGACACCAGTAAAAAGTGACTTGGGCACGGAGAGATGGCTCAGGGCTGAAGCCTCTGCCTCCCAAGGAGACCATCACCATTTCTACCTGGCTTTCTTTTTTTAATGTGGGATCCGAACTCAGGACCTTCTGCTTTCGAGGTAGAGTCCTAACTCCTGAGCCAGCCCCAGAGGGCAACTTTCAAAAGACAGGTCTCTCCTCCCACTGCATGGGTTTTTGGGGATCAAACTCAGGTCCTGGGTTTGTAAGCAGACACCTTACCCGCTGAGCTATCTTGCCGGCCTTGAAAAACAAGGCCCCATGATGCACCAGCACTCTGTGATTCAAGGGTCTGGGGGCCCAGCACCCCCCCCAGGGATCTCTCTCCCTCTCCCCTCTTTGAAGAACCCCAAGAGGGCTTGAGGGGGCTGAGCATGCCATGGTGGCAAGTGTTGTGAAGATTGGTCTTGACAGAGCTTCATTGCGGAAATCAAGGCTTTTCCACCTGTGTTACCCAGTCCTGGCCTTGCTCCTTCTCCCTTGCTGCCCAGAGGTGTTTCCCGTGGACACGTGTAACTGAGGGGACTTTGCTGTGTGGAACGGCCCCCCAGGCTCACATATTTGGACACCGGGCTCCATTTGTGCTCCCGCAGGCCTAGGGCTGGGGAGGGAAGACTTAGGGGCTATAGCCCCTTCTTTCTTGATTTTGCTTACGAGAGTCTGGAACTTTCTAGAAGGAGGCTGGGGACTGAGACCCGTTCTCATGGAACCGTTCAAAGGAGGCCATGAAACGTCCCTGAATTCGTGTTTTTATCACGTGGGGAGCATGCGGATGCCGATGACAGTCTATGGAAATTCAATAAGTCTTGAAAGCAGCATCCGGGTTGATATCTGTAATTTAAAATAATGGGTAGCAAGAAATTGCTTCTCATTTATCTCCACTGCTGAAGATGTGGCACCAAAGAGACTTCATTAGATGGGGACTTTTTTTTTTTAACTGAAAAAAAAAAAAAAGAGCCTGTCATTTATCTCAATCAGCGACAGATGTGGGAGGTGGTCGGTGAAAATGTGTGCCCCACAGTGTCATGTGTTTGGCAAGGTCATGACACCTTGAGAGGTGGAGCCTTGCTGGAGGAAGGCAGTCACAAGGGGTGGGCCTTGAGGTGGATGAGTCCCACCCTACCTCCAGGAGAAGTCAGCCTTTGCAGCAAGCAGTCTGCAGCTCTCAGTTTCCAAGATGTCTGCGGTGATTTAGCCTCCTCCGGCTTTGGCCAGCCAGCCATGCCGCCTCTGCTTTGAGAGACTGTCCCTTCCCTCTGGAACCGTAAGCTGAATAAACCTCCTTTTCTCCCTTAAGTTGGTTGACTTTTGATGCTCTCTCACAGCGATAGTAAAGAGTAACTGTTACAGTGTGTGTATGTGCGCATGCATGTGTGTGCATGTGTGTTTACATGCATGTGTGTGAATGCATGTGTGTGTGGAGTAGGTGGTCGATGGTGGTCTGTGTCTCTGCTTCTCTGTGTATTATGTATCTGTATGTGGTGTGCACTCGTATGTCTATTTGTGTGTCTCTCAGTAGCTCTGAGTGTATATGTGTGTCATAGTTAAGCACAGGTGTCAATTTGACTCTTGAGGGTTTGAGCTCTGGGCACAGGTGTAGAGAGTTGATGGTTGAGTTAAGCCCAGAGCAAACCTGAAGGAGATTGTCTGGCTGCTGGGGAAGACCCAGCCCATGGTGGGTGGGATTAGGCCCTGGATAAATCACAGCTGGTTGAGAGAGTTGGCATCCTTCTGTATACTTGGCCAGACATGCTGGTCTGGCAAGTAAGGATTGTCCATCTCTCAGCCGTTATGGTGGCCAGTTCCCTCGGCCCTGGTGTTGGTGTGTGCTCTTCTGTCAAGCTGGACTATGAATTGTAACCGGACTGTCGTAAGAAAGTAAACTCCTTGTTCCCTTAAGCTGTGTGATGGTCATTTATCAGCAACCATGCCGGCGGACTGCAACAATGTGTCTGTGTTTATATATGTATATGATGCATGTAAGTGCTGTGTGTGTCTGTGTATTTATGTGTCTGCATGTGTGTCTATCTGCACAGAATCTGGGTATTTCTATGAATATATGTGTCTTCATGTAAATGTGTCTGTGTATATTTGTGACTGTGTTTGTATATATCTATATCTATATCTATATCTATATCTATATCTATATCTATATCGATATATATATCTATCTATATACGTGTGTGTGTTTCTTGGTTTATGCTTGTATGTGTATATTTGCCTACATATGTGTATTTCTTTTGTTTCTTTATGTATCTCTGTGTGTGTATATATGTTTCTTTGTGTATCTGTGTCTGCATATGCATTTTTGTACGTCTCTGTTTAACTGTGCGTGTCTAGGCATATGTGTTTTTGTTTGTATATATGTGTGTCTGTGTTCACTTGTGTATATAGTGTGAGTCCCTGAGCCGGTGTATATTTATATGTGCACATGTGTATATGTGTGTGTACATCTGTGTTGTCATACTTAGGCACAGGTGTCAACTTGAGTTGAGGGTTTTGAGCTCTGGGCACATTTGTGGAGAATTAGTGGTTAGGTTAGGCCCAGAGCAAACCTGCAGGAGATTGTTTGGCTGATGGAGAAGGCCCAGGTGGGTGGGATTAGGCTCTGGAATAAAACACAGAGGCTTGGTTGAGAGAGTCGGCATCCTTGTGTACACTTGTCCAGACATGTTGGTCTGGCAAGTAAGAATCGTCCCTCTCTCAGCCATTATGTAGAGATGGTGTGGTCAGTCCCCTTAGCCTGGTGTTGGTGCTGCTCTCTCGTCAAGCTGGACTACAGACTATAACTAGACTATTGTAAGAAAATAAACCCCTTGTTCCCTTAAGCCATTTGATGGTGATTTATCAGTAACCGTGCAGGCTGACTGCAACATAAGTCTTTGTGCTTATATGTATATGTGTGTGTGTGTCTGTATCTGCACATCTGTCTTTTGCCTGTGTGTATACATGTGTGCCTATGTATGTATATATGTATCTATCTATCTGTCTGTTATAGATCTATGTGTGTCTATCTGTGTCTTATGTATCTATGTGTTTGTGTCTATGTATCTTTGTATGTGTCTGCATGTCTCTGTGTGTATGCTTCTGTGTGTCTATGCTGTGTCTGCATGTCTTTCTGTATCTATGTGTGTGTTCCTGTGCATTTGTATGTCTGTGTATCTATGCATGTGTCTGGGACTGTGTGTGTGTGAGATGCCCGTGCTTCCACCAAGCCGCACGCAGCATCCCTCCTACACAGCCCATTTCAGAATCCAGATCCTGAAAGTGACACACTGGCAGAGAAAAGACAGTCCATTCAAGAGGGATTAATTAGCCCCCTTTTAGGACTAAGAACTTTCCATGGAAGACCTTAAATTTCTGCATAGCCTAGACTTAAGGGGATCTGCCTGTCCACAGAGTCCCCCAAAGTTGAATCTTCTGTAGACCCCTGGCTAGTGATATGGCCCGTGCTTGGCATGGTGCTGCTGAGATCTGTGGGTGGCAGTGGCCAGGTGACCATGGATAGCCATTCTGCCAGCTGGGCAAGGTCGGGGTTCCCAAGGAGATGTGCCTTGGGGCAGTCACCCGCCTATCCTCATCATAACGCCCCTCGTGCCCTGTATGCCCTTTCCTGGATCTCACTCTGTGCATGAGCCCCTGCTCCCCCTTACCCATGCACACTCACACCCTCGCACCCCTGAACAGCAGGGCGAGTTCATCCATCCATCGCAGCCAGACACATCCCACTGTTAGGGAAAAGATCAAAGCCCGCTAATTGATCAAATATTAAATGCCAGTTAAACGCTGCACTGAATAATTTGCCTTTCTGTTTGGGAGCCGCTCTGCTGTGACTTGAAGTTGGAAGTGGGTCTTTCATGCTGGTATCAGTGTTAGCGGAGGTGGCGGGTGTTGGAGGGGAGGAGAAGGAGGTGAGGCTGTTTGTTTTCCAGAAGTGTTACAAAATGTGTGAGAGACCAAGTCTTCACTTATTAAATTCAGTCCCGTGGGGAAACAGTGTCAAGATTTTTCCCTCTCGCCCTGATTTGTAACAAATCAGGAGACTGAGAGTCCCTGTGGGAGACAATGAAGGGAGCTATGGATGAGGTCCCAGAGTTCACAGGGGTGTATGTATGTGTGTGGGGGGGGGCGGCTGATGGCATCAGGACCCTCTTGCCTGGAGAGAGGAAGGCTTGGAGAAGCCAAGCCTTGAGGATGCACGTGTGTCTTTCTGGCACAACCAGAAGGACTTGGCAGAGGCCAGCCACTTAGTCATCTCCAGACAGGTGGAGCATGCTGGGTTATCCAGGTGGGCCTCAGGGGATCATAAGGGTCTTTTTAAAAAGAGACGGAGTATTGATGCCAGAAGAGATGTGAGTGCAAGAGCAGGGTCGGCAGTGATGCTACATGAATTGAGGAGTGTGTGTACCCCCAGGGGTGTGTAGCCCCCAGGAGTGTGCCGCCTCCCAGGAGTGTGTGCAGCCCCCCAGGAGTGTGTGCAGCCCCCCAGGAAGTGTAGCCCCCCAGGAGTGTGTGCACCCTCTCAGCAGTGTGTATAGCCTCTCCAAGAGCTGGAGGAGGGGCTGGTTCTCCCGCAGCCTCCAAGGGCAAGTGGAGCTCCTTCCAGCTGCCTGCTATCCATGTCTGACCTCTGACCTCCTGAATCTGAAGAGAGTGTATTTGTATTGTTTTACACAATTCATCTGTTATGGTGGCAAGAAGAAAAAAGTGGCATATGTGTCCTTGGGAATTTCTGCAGGTCTGTACGTGTCCCAAATAATAACCCTTGAACTCATTCCTTCAGGGCACTTGTGGGAAACATGTTCTTTAATATAATCATAACCGGTGGCACTTACAAAAAAATTCCAGCGTGTCATGCTCTGTGTTGCAGATCTACCCACGCTCTTGTAGCTGGCTCTATCAGGCCTCCACAGTCAGGCACCACTACTAGCCACATGTGTTAGTGAGCTACGGCTATGTAACGAATAACTCAAAACACCAGACAGTATCTGTGGCTCGGAAGCCCAGGTGCTACTTAGCCGGAGACTCAAGGTCTGTGGAGACTGAGATCAAAGCATCCATCAGGCCTGTAGTCACCAGGCCTGGGTGGCTTTCCTGCTAAGTCCTCCAGGGTAAGCTAGAAACTCCAGTTCCTTTGCATGGGGGCTTCTCCTAAGAGTTGCTCATGGCACACTGCTTGTCCCCCCATATCAGGGCAAAGAATGAGGAAGGAGAAAGAGAGGGGATAGAGAAGAGAGCCTATACTAGTTATTCTTTTCTGTTGCTGTGCGAGACCATCCAAAGTCAAGCAACTTAAGAAAAAAGGGAGATTTATTCAGCCTACGGTTCCAGAGGCGAGATACAGTCTTTCATGGTGGGGGCACCATGGCTGGTAGCAGAAGCTGGAGACAGGTTAAATCACATCCCATCCAGGAGGCTGAGAGATGCTAGACTGTCCACTGCTAGAGCAGACCTCTCCCAGGAGTAGGGTGGGACTAATCCACCTCAAGGCCCAACCCTTGTGACTGCCTTTCTCCCACCTCCTAAAGGTGCCATGACCTTCCCAAACACAGGAGTTTGTAGGGGACACATTTCAAACCATGACACTTCGCCCTGGCCCTCACAGACTCATGGCCGGCTCATTAGACCAAACCACACTCAGTCTGACTTTAAAAGTCCTCATAGACTACATCACTAGTCTCAACAGTCTAAAAGTCCAAAGTCTCCTGTAAAATCAAAAGACAAGTTACATGCTTCTAACATATGATGGCACAGAATTCCCATTCCAAAAGGTAAGAATGGGGGCATATCCACAAAAGCCCAGCCCATAACAAGACAGAAAACAAGCAGAATAAACTTCAAATCCTGCAGCTCCATGTCCAGCAAATGAGCCTTTTATTGAAATCATCTCAATTCCAAAGGGTTTGGGTTCCATTCCTCCAACACAGCTATCCATAGAACACGTCATCCTCTTGGGCTGGCTCCTCCCACAGTACCCAGCTCTCCTTGGCAGATGTGCCATGTTGGCTCTGGCATCTCTACCCTCTTCACTTTTTAATGGCAAGTCAAGCTTTAACTCCACAGCACAAACTGCTCTTCTTGGGGCTCTAAACTGCAGGTTCCTGCTACATGTTGCCAGGTTTCTGGCATTTTTCTGAAACCTTGGAGGAGAGATCCATGACCTCCTCCCTCTTGCATTATTGATGCCTTTAAAGCCAGAAACGTGTGGGTGACATTGCCAAGTTCTGCTATAACCTTGGGTTGGAGATTGGCCTTCTTTACTCACAGCTTGTTCAGCTTCTCTATGCTGGTGACAGGCAAAATTTCTTTTGGGCTTTTGCTTTGAAGGAGAAATAAACCTTTCCTTTGGAACTCCACCCTTTTCAGTTCATTTCTTCCAAAAGGATTTGGGAGGAATAATTTGCCCTCAGAGTAGGAATTCTCATTATGCAAATAAATGTTTTGATTCACTAATGGAGCTAGTATCTTAACAATAGAAGTCATTTTACTCTCTGCCTATTCCTGGTTTAACTCTTCAAGCTTGCCACTGCATTTTTCCTCATCAGACCTCACAGTTTTTGCTTCTTTCTACCTGATTCTTTGCTTTTTTTTTCATAACCGAGTAAGAGTGCTAAAAAGTAGCCATGTCGCACTGTCAAGATTGTCTTGTTTTGAAAGTTCTTCCTCCAAACACTTGAATTTAACTTCTGGCAAGTTCTCAGGATGAGGGCAAAACTTCATTAAAGTCTCTGCCAACACATGGCTCTACTTGCCACTCGTTCAGTTCCATACACAGTTTCTGTTTCTTTCTGGACCACCACAAGCTGGGCTTCCACTGCATGTGTCTCTCACAGCATTGCTCTTCCAAGCTCTCACAGGAACGGCCCATTTGGTCCAGTTGCCAAGACACAAATACTTTTCCAGCACAAAGTTCCAAAATTTTCTATATTTCTCCCAATAAACAGTTCCAAAGACACACTATCCACATTGCATCATTGGCCATACTTCTGAGCACCAACTTCTCTCAGCTTCACAAACAACAACTTCACTTTTTGGTACTAGACCCTCTTAGTCTCACACAACAATGCCATACTTCCCTGGTACCAATTTCTGTACTAGTCACTCTTTTGTGTTGCTGTGAGAGACACCAAAAATCAAGAAATTTAAGGGAGAAAAGAGAGATTTATTCAGCTTATGGTTCCAAAGGGAAGATACAATCTGTCGTGGCAGAAGCAGCATGGTTGGCAGGCAGAAGCTGGGGGCAGGCTGAATCACATCCATCTAGGAGGTTGAGAGCTGCAAGACTTCAACTGCAAGAGCAGGCTCTCCCAGAAGTAGGGTGGGACCAATCTACCTCAAGACCTACCTCCCACAACGTCCCACCTCCTAACAGCGCCACCTTCCCAAACACATCAGTCTATGGGAGACACATTTCAAACCACAACAGAGCCCGTACTGAAAGCAACAGCCCCTTTGTAATTGAATCTCACAAATGATATCTATCATTTCTACCAAGTTCCATTCCTTAGATGCCAGCAACTAGACTGAGCCACACCAAGGGGAGAGGGCTCAGAAGGGTGTGAGTCCTGAATGCATGAGTCACTGGAGACAACCTCAGAACTTGCCTGGTAGTTAATCTTGATGGTCAACCTGATGGGGTTTAGCATCACCAAGACACACCTCAGGGCTCGTCTGGAATGTCTTTTCTAGAGACGGCTAGCCGAGGAAGTAAGACCCACACTGCATATGGGCAGCATGAGGTCCTGGACTAAATAAAAAGGAGAAAGTGAGATGCCCACCAGCCTTCATCTCTGCTTCCTGACTGCGGATTCCAACGTGACGAGCAGCCTCCCGCTCTTCCCGCCATGTCTTTTCTGCCAGGATGGACTGAATCCCTTAAGACTGAGTGCCAAGGAAAGACTCTTTGTCCTTAAGTTTCCATTGACAGGAATTTTGCCTAAGCCACAAGAGAAGTGACAGACATGCCACCCTCCTGTTAGATGGGAGTTTAGATGGGTCAAGCTAGTCACACCGCGAGAGGCTGCATCTGTGTGAGCTCAGAGCCCACCCTCTGAAGCCACTTTTCTGTCCTGCTTGATGAGGTCCGTGTTATTTCCATGTTAGCCAACCACAAGTCTTATTTGCCTCCTACATACACCTGTGACCCCCGGTTTCCCTCTATCCTGGCATGGACCACTCAGCATTGCTGGGCTTGGTTTAGTGTCTGTCTAAGCCAGGAGCAAGAGCGACATGTGGCAGAAGAAGACAATGGACTGTTAAGACTTCCCAGGTGACATAGGGCCACAGGGTAAGGAGCCCAGCATAGGGAGGTGAGGTGTGACACTTGTCCCGGGGAGATGCCAAGCAAATATCTATTCGCCCCAGATAGGAATTGATGACAGACCCAAGTATGATTACACCGAGGTCTAACTTGGCAAACCAGAGTTTGAGTTACTTGCAAGGGTAGAAGTGAGCGTTACTCACGGTAGCAGGGTAACTCATAGGCAGCTATAGCACCACAGTCTGGGTGAGGCTCACGGACGATGCACCCGGAGCTCTGCGCTGCATGGATCGTGGGTTGAGCATCTCCAGACTTCTGGACGGCTTGGAGTCTCCTTCAGACAGACTGACTGGCCAGGGGGGCTTTTGCCTCTGCAGTCGCTTGCTATCTTTTCCTTGGGGGGACCCCCCCAATCTTCTCAGATTCATGAACTTCCTGAGACCAAGGAACTGTTTATTCTATGAGCCTTCTTCCTGGATGCAATGCTCCAAATCTCCTCATAACATCCTCTGGAAGATAGACTGGCCAGGGAGGGCAAAGTCCAAGTGTCAGGAGGAAAAACACTGTAGGATCAGAGGACGGCGTGTGATTGGTTAGTTCTGCAAGAGTCAGCTCCCCCCTCCCCCCAGCTGTGCAGTCCAATTGTGTTCCTGACATTTCCTCATCTTTCTGATACCATTTCTTTGGTTACCTTGGTTCAGTGGGAGGAAGGGCAGCACCCCTAGGCCCTGCATTCATGTCCTTGGAGGCTTGCGGTGGGACAGAAGGAAGCCGACAGTATCCCCTGGGCGCAAGTCAAGAGGGACGGCCACCACTGTCCTCATTGTGTGTGTGTGTGTGTGTGCTTGGGGCAGGGAAGGGGAGAGGGGAGAGGGGTGAAGTTCAGGGATCTAGTTCAGGATCTTCTGCCAGTAGAGATGTGGATTTCCCCATCCTGGGATCAGCACACTGCCAGGCCCAGTCCCGTCAGTCCCAGCTTGGACTCCACAAATACGCACGTTCCCCAGCTCCTCTCCCCAGACCTGCTGAATGAGACACACTGGGGCCGAGGCCCCACATCCCCTGTGTTAACACGCCCTCAGAGTGACTTCGCCACTGAGCAAGTCTTAGGACCCTTGCTCTAGGCATTTTTTTTACTCTAACTCATAACAAAGCTTTTACATTTCTTAGATTCCCCCAAGTAAGAATATTCAATATATAAATATTGGGATGCCCAGAACAGCACACAGAAGGTAATTTAAATGATCTGTGTGATTAGTGTTAGCATTGTAGCACATACCTTTCTTTCTTTTCCTCCCTCTGTCCCTCCCTCTGTCCCTCCCTCCCTCCCTCCCTCCCTTCCTCCCTTCTTTGTTTCTTTGTTTGTTTCTTTGTTTGTTTCTTTCTTTCTTTCCTCCTTCTCTTTTTCCTTCCTTCTTTCCTCTCTCTTTCTTTCTTTTTTCTTTTCCCTCCCTCCCTCCCTCCCTCCCTCCCTCCCTCCCTCCCTCCCTCCCTCCCTTTCTCTTTATACCAGCACTCCAAATGCACAATGGCCCACAAAATTAAGGAATTGCTTTGTGTACTATTTTTGTGTTTTGTGAAACAAGGTCTCAGTCCGTAGCCTAGATTGCCCTGGAACGCAAAGCAATCCTGCCTCAGTCTCTTGGATGCTGGGATTACAAAGCCCGGCTGTGCATGAGCTGCTTTCTTTGCCTTGACTTCTCCACTGCACTGTTATTCACTGTTGCTGGGATTTCTTGTCGTCTCCGGCCCCTGGGACTGATGGAGGCAGACCTGGGATCGTGAACTCCGCTCAGATGTGTTCGCAGTGCGAGCAGATGGCAAACAAAGCCAATTAACCTCTCCTTCCTGCTCTGGCTCAGGGCTTGGAGCAGCGAGGAGGCTCACGGGAAACCAGGGCTGGGTCTGGACCAGCTGAGCCGGGAGGACAGCGCGTGAACAGACACGAAGGAGGCACCGGTGGGCACCACGAGTGAGCCGGAGGAGTCAGGAGCCAGTCATTTGATGGCAACAGTGACATGTCTGCAGCCAGGTTCCCCTTCCCCCACTTCAGTAAGAAAAAAATGAGACCCACAAAAGCATAGAACGATGTAAGCCAAGATGCTAGTGTGATTTCCGAGAAGCGGTGTTAGGAAGCGTCTTCATTTTCTTCTTATTGCTTATCTGTTTTTGAATTTTCTATAATGATCCATTACTTTTGTAATAAAACATGGCAAAGATGACTGGGGAAGTCAGGAGGAGCTGGGCTTTTGCGTGGAAGATGCTAGAAGGGTGTGTTCAGCTGCACTAAGGCGATGGGTCAGGGGTTCAGGAGGTGAACTCGTGAAACTTTCTGCTGGGTCATGGCCAGGGTGGGCGTTCTGAGGCTGGCGAGGACCACCTTGGACTTTTCTATCAACTCATGGGAGGACCCAGGGGGCCAGAGGGACACTGTCAGGAAACCTGAAGCTTGGCCTCCCCAAGACTAACGCTATGTGAGCACGTGTGTGTGTGTGCACATGTGTGTGTGTGAGCACATGTGTGTGTGTGAGCACGTGTGTGTGCACATGTGTGCATATATTTGTGTGTGTGCACATGTGTGCATTTGCACTTGTGTTCGTATGCATGCATGTATGTACAGTTGCATGTGCATTATAAACACGTACATTTTAGTACATGCTTATATGTGTATGTATGTGCATGTGTGTGCGTGTCTATGTATGTATCGGTGTGTGTGTGCTCCTAGTCCATCCGTATGTAAAATGACCGCGAAGACAGATCCCCTGGGAAGCAGAGGCCGGGGTGGAGGGCGTGGCAGGCAGGAGGGCTTCTGAGCCCAACATCCTTCCAGATGAGGGGATTAGAGAGAGTCAGGGCTATTAACCCCTCTCCTTCTCCTGGGTTTTCCACTCATCACATTGTCCTTCGGAAGGAACCTTGAAAGACAGCGCTCAGATGAGTTTCTGTGACATCCAGTCTGCTGCTGAAGGGGCTGTTGTTTAATTTAAAAAAAATTTTTTTTCATTAAAGTTCATTACTTCCAATTACAAAAGGGATGTGTGGAGGGCTTACCTCTTCAACCTAATTGAACCACTTCGCCCACGCTTCTCCCCAGGGTGAAACATTCTCACCCTTCGGTGCAGAAAAAAAATAAAAATAAAAAAGCAGAGGAGAAAATTTCTTTATTTTAAGAAAACTCATTTATCCTTGAAGGGCACAGAGAACTGAAGAAAACAATGGACTCTGCTTGTAAGCGCTAAGTTGGGGGTGCTGCAGCCTGGGGAGCCAGCTGTCTTGGGGTCCCCTTGAAGCCTGGTCTAAGTGGTAGAGGAGTGTTAATATATCCAGGGGCAATGATGGAGTTTCTTGGGGACGGGGGAGTGCTCTCTTTGGAAGTGCACCCACGGGCTGGGAGACCCCGGGCTGAAGATGGCGGATCTCTTGTTCTTATCTGAATCCCACTCTAAAAGATGTTCCTGGCTGGAAGCATTTGAACCACCTTGAGTTTTATCAAGAGGGCGTAGCTGAGGGTCGGGGTGCATGGGGCCAGAGTAGGGGCTTGGATTCCGAAGCCTGGCAGGCTTCTTGCACACTCATTCTGAGTCAATAGATTTTCTTCTTATTCCTTCCCTTTCTTTCTTTTTCCCTCCTTAGCTTTCTCTTTCTTTCCCTCCTTCTCTTCTTTCTTCTTTTCCTCCTCCTTTCCATTTCTTTCTCCTACTCTCCTTCCTTCCCTCCCTCTCAGCCTCCCACTTTTCCTTTCTTCCCTCCCTTCCTTGCTTGTCTCTCTGCCTTCTTTCCAGTTAGGGTTTTCCATAGCCCGGGTTGACCTTGACTTGCCACATAGCTGAAGCTCACTAAGAACTTCTGATCCTCCTGCCTCTACAAGTGCCAGGAAGGCTGCATCTCCTACCACACCCTGTTTATGCCAGCCCAGTGCTTGGGGTAGCCGGGCCAGGACCAGCTGAGCCACATCCCACCCAGCGGGGGGCCCAGGAGGGGAGCAGTTAGTCTGGGGTGGAGCTGGGGAGACGGTGTGTCTATTCCAGCATCTGTCGGGCCCCTAGCAGGCAGCTCTCGGGTCCTGATCCTGGAATCTACATCCCCATCACTTGTCTCTTCTCTCCTCCCTGACGATAAGCTGCCTTGTGGGGCCTGGCGCGTGGGATTTGCCCCTAGCCGAGGTCCCACAAGGAGGATTTTCTGTGGCAGTAAGGACTCAGTCAGGGACTGATTCAGGAGTGGGGGAGCTGTTTGCTGGGGGCTCCGCAGGACTTGGCAGGGAGACTTTTGGGAGAAGGACATGTTAGACCAGAGCTCTAGAGAGAGGGTGGGTGGGCAAGGCGAGAAGAAGGAAAGCTCGGTGTTAGAATGAGAGAGGGAGGAAGAAGAGCTGACTGGGGAGTCAGGACCACAAGACCCAAAGAGGGGGTGCTGGGGATATGGCCAGTTCGGAAGTGACTTGGTTAGTGCTTACTTTGAAAAAAGCTTGTGAGTCGAGTGTCAGATGTGGGGCTGGCTTCCGGGTGGAGAGAAAGGAGCTTAAGGGGACCCGGAAGCGACAGAGGGCTTGTTCCCACACCCCAAGAGCGCCGTGGGGCCAACACGATGTCCCTGGTGCCCCAATCTCTGTTGCTCAGGGCCTTGCTTAGGAAACTGGGGTGTGGGAGATCCTCGCTCTTAATCCCCCTGTTAAGTCTAGACCGGCTAGGAGCCAAAACCTTGTCACGAGCCTGCGTCGGCTCTCCTGGCTCTCTTGGGTTTCTGTTAGTTACCGGGGTCACGACAAGCCTGTTTGTCTGACCTGCGTGGCGAGGCCTGGCCTGAGGATGCGGCCATCTTTGCTTGGCCCCCTGGCCTCCTCCCCTGGGCCTCTTCTCCCCTCAGCCGGGTCTCCGAGGGTCACATGCCTATACCCTGGTCGCTCTGAAGACCCCACCAGACCAGGTTCTTGGGGGAGTCCGTGACAGTGAGACAACAGGCCCGGGGAGCCGGGGCTGATTCGGGAATATGTCATTGTTTTATTAAAGTTTAAAATTTAATCAAATGAAATGTACGGGAGATGTTCTGGATCATCCCGCGTGGATCGGCGGTCTTCTTGCTGACGCAGCAAGTTACAGGCAGGGCCGGGCTCCTCCTCCTTGACGCCCAAACCAGAAGGGTGCTGGTCGTCACGGACACCCCCGGCGGGTCTGAACCAAGGTCACGCTGGGCCACGGTGACGTCTTGGATGCTGCTGTTGCGACACCAGACTTCTCAGCTTACCACACACCTCGCTTCCTCCTCTTCTTCCTCTTCCTCCTCCTCCTCTCCCTTCTCTTCTTCTTTCTCCTCCTCCTCTTTGGTGTGTGTTGCACACGTGTGTACATACGTGCAGGTATCCGTGTGTGCTTGTGGAGGCCAGAGGCTGACGTGGAAAGCATGCCTAGTGCTGGCCACCTTAGTTTTTGAGGCGTGGTCTTTCACTCACCTTGGGGGTCCCTGATCTGGCTACACCGACCAGCTAGTGAGCCTTATGGACCCTGTTGTCCCTGCCTCCCAGTGAGACCTAGCTCCCCATCTGGGACCCAGCAAAGTTCCACCCAGCAGCTGGGTATCAACTTTATTATTATTTTTTTTGGTGGATACATCAGAGAAACGATTACAGTTTGGCCCAGATTTCTGGCAGTACGAACCGCGAGATATTTGCATGAAGGCCTTGGGGGGCCCAGCACTCCCTGTCATTTATGGCTCTCCTATTAATCGCTGTTTACTCTGGAATCTCTATCTAATGTATAATACAAGCAAGCCCAGGCTCTCGAGACCATAGCTCTCCCCCTTTGAGCTCTGTACCTAAAATCCCATTTACGGAGGACAAATAGCTTTTGGGTAAAGAGTTTTAGCCTCTTCAAAGCACCAGTTAGCAGCTTCGCTTTCCTGTCAGGGCCTATCTGGGTTTGGGGCAGCGTGGGAAGATTATTTTAATACCATTTAAACTCTCTGGGGGTCTGGCGGGCTGCTGCTGTCTTTGCCAGTCTGTGTTCTCTTGAGAAAGGCTGGGTAGGTTTTTGGGGGGAGGGTAAGACCATGGTACCTTTAGGAGTCTGTCACTTCCACCCCCCCTTCAAGGCCCTAGGGACCTGACCAACTTCTCTTTGAACTTCAAAGGCTTTCTCAGCGGGATCCTGGCTGTTGGGGCTCAGGGGGTGTATGTGCTGAGTTTGCAAGTATCTTTGCTTATGACCGCCGTGGGCCTCTGTGGGCTGAAGGAGGAAGCTCATCCCATAAACCAGAACTGTGTCAGGTCTGCGGCCTGGACGTATGTGTCTCAGCAGCCCTGAAAGGTATCGGGCAGGTGGGATGGTAAATCCTGCAAATGGGGAGCAATGAGGTTGGGGTTTGGGGGAGGGTCAGCCCCGGGGAGGCATGCCTGAGTCATGTGCGGCACACTTTCATGGATGAGGTGATGTCTAGATGAAGAAGCCGAGTGTGAACACACGGGTACCTTCCAGCTCTGCAATGGCAGCTTAAGGGTCTGCCACACAGGCCTGGCACCTTGGCAGGAATGCTGTGCGTGGGGACGTGCCAAACCTCGGGAGATCAAAGGACTGTGAAGGTGATGGGGCATGACCCCGGAGCCTGCTTGGGAGGCCGGGGACAGTGTTGGGTAGAGGCTGGAGAGAAGATGCTCCTTCTCCTTAGACCCTCCAGCTGGGAGACTGCACGGTGTCGGGGCAATCGTGTTAGGTCTGCCAGCGGGACACTTGGCTGCGAAAGAAAAGGAAGGGATGGGAGGGAAAGGAAAGACCCCACTCAGGGTGTTGCGGGGTCCTCCCACGGTCTGCTCTGCTCAGCTCTCCTGGTGGGGTTAGGGGTGGCCGGGACACAGCCTGGGTGTCAGATGCCCCGCCCATTCCCGCTGGTCTACGGAGGACCAGGGATGCTTCCTGCCTCTGGTGAGTCTCCGAGTGCCTTCCAGTGCTCGGGGGCGCATAGCTCCTGGCTGGGGGGGGGCTGGAGGTGAGAGATGGCTTCTTCAGGAGTAGGGATGCAGGTGGGCTCCGAGGACCACCAGGCTCAGGTTCTGAGGTATTCCTGAGAGTCACAGAACCTCCTAGTCTGGAAACTGGAGGAAGAGTCTGGACCCAGGTTGAGGGGCTACCTGTTCTCAGAGAGCTTGGTCTTTGTGCTGTGAGTGTGTGAGTGTATGTGTGTGAGTATGTGTATGTGTGTGTGTGTGCATGTGTGTATGTGTGAGTGTGTGTGAGTATGTGTATGTGTGTGTATATGTGTGTGGGTGTGCACGCATGTGATTGTGTGTATGAGAGTGTGTGTGAGTGTATGTGTATGAGTGTGTGTGTATATGTGTGTGAGTGGGTGTGAGTGTATGTGTGTGTGCAAGAGTGTGTATGTGTGTGAGTATATGTTTGTGTGTATGTGTGCGTGTGCATGTGTGTGGGTGTATGTTTGTGTGTGTGTGAGTGTGTGTTGGGGGCAGCTTCTCTGGTGGATGGGAGAGAGTCCCCTGATATCTATGGGAAACTTGGAAGCAGCCCTTTGAAAACTCAGGTCCTGGTCAGCCTTTGCTTGTTCTCTGGTGGCCTAGCTGGGCTTGACACCATTCCTCACCCTCCTCCTCATCTTCCTCCTTCTTCTCTTGCTTCTCCTCCTCCTCCTCATACTTGGTCCTGGCATCTATAAAGAGTGGGTAGCTGAGAGTATATGTGGCTTTCACAGGCTGTGCGGCGAGCCTCTTGCTCCCGCCTGCTCCTACGTTCTGCAAACCCCTCCATCCAGCTCCTTCCGGGGTCTGGGGATCCAGGGAGCGGCCAGAAGGGAGCGGCCAGAAGGGAACGCCCACAGGGAACGCCCACAGGGAACGCCTCTTGGATGACTCAGCACGGATTGAAGTCAGAGCGAAGGAAGTGAAGAAGATATGTTAGCGTGGGACTCTCAGAATAGCTCCCCGACAGCTTGGGCTGGGTGGGCAGTGCTAATTTTATCCGCCTGAAGTTCCTCGATTCACAGAAGAATGCCCGTCCCAGATGGAGTCAGATGGCCCAGGGTGACATTGGAAGGGCACGGGGCACCCTAGCATGTTCTGCGAGAATGGGGAGCCCCTTCTGCCCCAGCCCTGTGCTGGACACAGATCCCTGCGGTTGGGGAGGGGGAGCACAGGCGTGTCTATGGGAGACTCTCCATTTTTGTTCCGTACAAGCCAATGTGGGGGGGGCACACATTCACGGAGTCTTCTTCAGATTTGGGGTGGGCATCTCTGTCCCCAACTTCTAGGCAGAAAGGGAAGGCTTGCTGTCTTCCTAACTCTTTACACAGCAGTGTTTTGGGAACCTCATTGGAGGGGACTGGTCACTGGGGACAGGTCTTGGGGTCCGACACACTGGCCCGCTTCCTGCCCATCCTCTGCATTTCCTTTCCTCTAAGATGTGAAGAAGCAAGCAGCCGCCCTGTGCGGCAGCCGCCAGGGCGCTGCCCGCCTTCCCGCCATGACGGATGGTATCTCTCCTCCTCCCAGCTCTGCTCGGACCTTGGTCACGACTTAGAGTTTGTTCAACTCAGGACACCTGTCTGCTTCCCTCAGGTGACAGAGATGTGGGGCAGAGATGCCTCCTCTTCTGCTCACTGTGATCTGGAGTCCTCAAGCTAGAGGGGCCATATCAGCCCCCTCCTGCCTTTACTGTCCTGACCCAGGAGGGTGACCTCTGGGTTGTACCCCACTCTTCTTCCATGGCTGTCCCCTGCATTGTTGGGACAGTGCTTGTCAATCACTGGTCTTGTAGACAGGCTATGAGAGAGGCAGGAATGACGGAAGCCATTACTTTTCAATCCGACGCTGTTTGCCAGGAATTTTACACAAACATTGTCGCTTGACATTGGTTTTGATTTTAATCTTTCATGTTTTCTTTATGAGGTAGCGGAAGTCTGGAGAGGATAAGAAACTTGCCCAAGGTCACCGAGCCTGCAGGGGAAAGAGGTGGTCCCAAGAGTCCAAGGGTGACGCTCCTGGCTGCACATTACCAGGGAGGGATCAGAACCGGTCCCAGGTAGCTGTGGAGCAGAGAGACCAGACAGGATGGTAACTCGCTCTGCGTTCTGCTCATCCGCAATAAACCATCTGAGCTGAAGGGTGTAAAGCAACAGCGCAATCCCATGATCCTCTCTGACGGTACTGCTCAGGACGGGGTTCACCTGAGGTTCTTGTCTTGGGTCCCTCCTGTAGTCTTGACCCGGGGATGGCCGTGGGTGGCAGACAGACTTTCCAGCCACGTGACCCAGGATCCCTGTAGCATAAGCGTGTGGCTGCTTCTCAAGGAGCTGTTCTGAGGCAGTTGGGCTGGAAGTAATTTGTGTCTTTTCTGTTGCGCGTCATTCATTAGCAGTGGCTCTCTGCGGACAACTTTTTTTCTGGTTGCTATCATGTGACCACGTCCCCGCTAAAAGCAACGTACAGAAGGAAGAGAGGGCTTATTGTAGCTACCGTGTGAGGGTAGCAGATAGTCCCCCATGGTGGGGGGGGTGTGGCGACGGGGGTGGGGAGGGCGTGGCGACAGGGTTGGGGGGCGTGGTGACAGGGGTGGGGGGCGTGGCGACAGGGGTGGGGTGGTCAGGAGGGAGAGATGCCTGATGGTAGTCAGCTTGCTTTTTCCTCCAGTCGGGGACCTAAGGGCCTGGGACGGTCCTGGCCGTATGCAGGATGTATCTTTCCTGTTAACTGGGTGACTTTTTTGGGGGGCAGTTTCCTGCATTCTCTGGACTCAGCTCCCTTTCTGGAAAGTTCTGCATGGACGGGTTCTAAAATCCAATTAAGCTGACAATAAGGATTCATCACGTGGGAGGGGGGTAACTGGACTCTTCTTTCTCCACCGGAGGAGGGTCAGGAACCTGCACACGTGTCGTCCCGTGCTGAGCGGCAAAGGGAAGCAGCACAGTGAGAGAACGAGTCGCGAAGGAGGGAAGCAGAATATTCCTGAAGAAGGGGTCTTAAGGGCAAAGGCTCAGCAGGATCAGGGGTCCTAGGAAACAGGGGTAAATCAGGGAGAGGGCATGGAGGGGCCTTGGGCAGAGCTGGGAGCCCGTGGCAAGGGTGTGGAGGGCTGCAAGGACCATTTGGAGCGGTGGTGGAACCGAATTCTCGCGGGTCCGTTTCCAGACGGACTTGATCCTTCACACGGGGGCCAACCAGCTTCTGTCACGCCCTTCGAAAGTGTCCACGAGGTGTCCCCTGGGGCCTGGGGACACTCAGGCCCTTTTTCCTGTGAGGCCAAGGCTTTCACCCCCCAGCCCCCTCCCCAGTCCAGCAGATGCTCTCTCGGCGATCCTTCGAGTTATGGCTGGTCCGACGAGCATGGCGCTTGTCTGTTTTGCTCAGGAGGGGGTTGGGGGGACGCTGTGCGCCACCTGGGTCCCACTTCCCCTTGTGGCCTTGGGGACTCAGTTTCCAACAGCGCCATGGCGCGCCTTTCACGGAGCCCCGGATCACATGACAGCTCGTCTTCTCACGGTTGGCACAGCCACATTTTATCATCGAATTAGCAGGAATAACTGCAGTATTTTAGTGGCTGATTGGGAGCCGTATATTAGCCACTGTATTAATAAGCGCAGAGTGACAGAAGGCCAGCGAGAGCGAGAAAATGAGGCACCGTATTTATCCCCAGTGCAAAATCTTCTTTATTATTAAAGACGTTGGGTTAACTGAGGAGAGATTTAAGGCCTGCTGGTGGTTTTATTGGCTAATCAGCAGCCCAAGCTCTAGACCTCTCACCTGGGGCTATTGGGGTTCTGGGAGAAGCCAGCGGAGGCTGCAGGTTGCAGATGTGGGGGTCGCTTGGCACCTCCCCCCAGTCTCCCCGCAACTGGACCCTGGGCTGCTGATGGGAAACAGGCCGAGTCTCCTGTCCGTTTGGGGTTGAGCAAGGTAGACTCAGTGGGGGTCCTGCGGTGTCTGAGGGGAGACCAGGCTTGGGGGGGGTTGCAAGAACAGGGCCTGACTGACTCAGTGGTCTTGGGCTGTGGAACACTAAGTCCCCGGTGAGCTGTTAAGTCTTCTGAGCGATTTAGGAGGTAGAATGCAAGACTGGAGGAAGGGCCGGGGGCGTAGCTCAGTGACAGAGCACTAGCCTGTCTTGCACAAGGTCCCGGGTTTGACCCCCAGCATCACAACAGAGATAACAAGGCCGGTACAAAGTCCAGTGATGGCTGGTAGCTGGTTAGGGGTCCCACCTGGGCCCAGTGCCCGGGATAGGCCAGCCCCCGCGAGTGACGGCTCTTCAGCTCCGGGCCAGCTCCTCCTCTTGCTGTTTGCCTGCGGGTCTCTTCAGCGTCCTCCTCGGGCTGCTTCTCTCTGGTGTTCTCAATGGTCAGGGATCGTGATCCCAGCAGTCCCTGGGAGAGAGGATGCGGGGGCACCGGGAGGGGACGACAAGGGCTCTGAAGCACTGCTGGCCCAGGCTGACCTTTGACCTTCTGTTGTGAGGGCCATGTGATGTGTCTCCTTACTGCGCTCAGCTCCCATCTCTACCTCACAGGAGAACAGTAACAAGGACCAGACATGAATGAATGAATGAATGAATGAACAAATGCATGAATGAACAAATGAATGAACACTCGTGAAGGGTTTCATTTCTGTCATGTGGACGGCTCTATTATTTCTAGAAGACCCTGGCATACGTGGAGGCCTGTTAGTAGATTTTCCTTTCTGCAGACATTTGGCGCTACATAATGACAGTCCAGTGATGGTGAGGAGTAGGAGCTTAGTGAATGCTTGTCCAGTGAACGACCTGAAGACCTTCACCAGGGGTCCTGGTTTTTGTCAGGTCAGTTGATCTCACCCCGATGCCCAGTGCCGTGGACTCTCTAAAGATGGCAGTAGCCGGGTCAGAGGGGGAGAAGGTGACTCCTTAGCGTGGCCGGGAGTGTGGCAGTTGTGAACACAGCTTGCATTTCTCAGTCTCCTCGTGGGCGCTGGGGGGAGCTTCCGCCTCTTACCCCCCCCCAGCAGGCAGCCTCTGTCAAGCCTAGAACACCAGGCGTATGTGCGACTGAGAGCTGTCCAGCCATGGGGGACTGTCCACGTGCTGTTCTAGAGGACTTCGGCAAATCAATTGTGGATTTTTTTTTTTTTTTTGAATGTCCAGGTTCTTGTGTTTGGGGGGATTGAAGATTGAAACCAGAACACAAGGGCAAGGAAATAGAAGAGATCAAGGCAGATTTTATTAGAGGAGAGAAAGGATGGAACTCATGGACGTATAGTCCGTGAGGGGCAGATGTGGACCCCATGAGGGTCAAGGAGGCTGGCAGGTCAGGGGTATTTACAGCGTTAAGCAGGCCGGGAGAAGTGTCTTTTCTTACTGGTTAGCTCCAGTTTCTACAAACCTGATTGGAACATTTGGTCCCCTACATCTCATTGGTCTGTTTATGTCGGGGCCCAGCCCAGTTGATCTCATGACAAACCTCATGGTTGGGCTGTTTCTTAGCTTATCTGCGATGGAGAGCTCATCTCCATGTCCTTTCATGAGCAGAGGGCAGGGGGAAGTTGGAGACCTTACCTTTGTGGAAGATTAGAACCAGTTCTTTCAGGATAATACCAGCATTGGGGGATTATGACCTTCAAAGACCTTCCCAGCATGGCCCTGTTCCGAAACTTGCTATAATTCTGGAGAGGGAAATCCCCTGCAGGAGAAGGGCTGGTAGACTCCAGGTCGTTTAGGAGTGCGGGTCCTTGTTTCCATCTTTGGGGGTCCCCTCAGTAGGATCTGTGGAGCATCTGACTTGGTAGCCCCCTGGTTTGAATAGCCAGCATGAGAAGCCGTCAGTAAAATAAAGGTTGGCTTTGCTGCCCGCTGCGGCCCGTGTGTACGTAGAGGGGCATCGCAAGGGTCTCGGCACCTGGCAGCCCGTGGGGACAGTGAGGCCTTTACCTTCAGTGGTTAATTGAGCAGAGACAGGCAAGAATCCAAGGCCCCGGCAGGGTTCAGTCATTGCGGGGCTGAGGACCGGAAAATCTGGGCGATTGTTTATTGCTTCCATTTTTTATTATCAGCAAAACTTTAATTACAGCTCTCACTAAAACCTACCACCTTCTGCCAGCATTTACAAGGCAATAAATTTCCCCTCCTCTCCCCGCGCAATCTGAACCTTCCAATAGGGCAGCGCATGTGCACGGGAAGATATTGATTCCCCAAAGAAATTATAACAGCATTTGTTCTCAAGTAAACACACAGAGAGGCCATTATAACGTGGGGGAAGAGTCGATTGTCTTTGCTTTATTAAACAACACAGCTCTCAATTGGAAGCACATCTAAATTATCAAGAGATTGGTAGAGTCGACAGGCAGCAAAGGCGAGGCTTGGCACGAGGAGGTGAGAGGGAGACTTTGTTCCTCTCTCCGTGTTTCTCTCTTTCTCGTCAGACCACCCTGCGTCTCCCACCCTTCCCCGCTGCAACGTGCTCTTTAACATCCAAGGGGCATTGATCAAGGCTCTCGGCCAGAGGGCGGATGGCCTCCCGGGAGCTGGCAGACACGCTGAATGCACAAGACCTGCCAACTGGCTGATGTCCCCGTGGATATTGGCAGACTGTAAGCAAAAGCCTTTTAAAAACTTCTCATTGTGTTCCTGGCAGGCAAAAAGGGTGGACGCACTCATCAGTCTAATTTGGAAAGTGGTATCTGGCTCAGCGTTGCGTTGGAGCGCTCAGGAGTGCATCTCTCTCTGCAGAACAGGATGATGGGCCCTGACCCAGCCTCCAGGAGCTGACTGCAGGCAGAATGTTTTATCGTCCATGACTTTGTCTGTGGCTCCGCCAGAGCTGTGCAGAGATCAGAAGGGTCAAGGAAGCCCTGAATGGTGTAGGAACATTACACACAGTTTACATAGAATGGTAAGGGGTACCCCGTTAAGAAAGAAGTAACTCCCTGGGCCTACTCTCCAATGATATGAAATAAGTTCATAAAGCATGGGGCGAAGTTAAATGCACTTCTTTGTCACGGGACTGTTAGGGTCTGTTAGTAATGCATTATGCATCCGCAAGAGGAGCAAATGAGACGTAAGACTCAGAAAAATATTTTAATAGAAATTCACACCTTGTAGGACCAGGAGGCTTCTGGAAGATTCTCTGGGACGTATTGACCGTTGGGACTAGCTGGGCTAGATAGAGGAGGCTCTGGAATTTCCTCCTGTGTTGGGCTTGTAGAATCTGCCCTCTAAGCCAGTTGGGAGAGTGTTTTGGTCACTGCCCTCGTTGCTGTGACAGGGTGTCTGCAAAAAGCAACTTAAGGAAGGGTTTCTTCCGGCTCACTGTTTGAAGTTGCGGGCTGCTCTGATGGGACGTCCTGGCAGGAGCCCGAGGCAGCTGTCACATGGCATCCGCAGTCAGGAAGCAGAGAGAGGAAAGCTGGCGGAAGGCTCCATTTCTCCTTTTAATTCTGTCTGGGGCCCCAGGCTAAGGACAGATCCGCCCACATGCAGGGTGGGGCTTTCCACCTGGGTCAGTCCAGTCTAGAAACTCGGTCCTTCATACTTCCAAGAGGATTGTGAAGTTAGTGTCCATCCTGTCAGGTTGACAATCAATATCAGTCATCTCAAGGAGGTGGCAAGAGACGTAGGCACATGAGAGAGGGATTCCCTTGGGGGGGGGAGAGAGAGAGAACACAAACTGGAGGAACAAGGGTTGATGTGGTCGGGGCTCCTGGCCAGCTGATCTCCTGGTCAAGCTCGCTAGAATGGTACAGGGTCCCTCTGGGGTCTGTATGTGTCCAGGTTTTACGTTTTGGAGTTGAGGATTGAAACCAGAACACGCATAGAGGACTAAGGCAGAGTTTAGTGGAGGCGGAAGGAATGGAGCTCACGGATGCGAATCCGTGAGGGGCAAGAGAGCCCCGGAGAACTCACGGACTCCAGGTGAGGATACCATGATGGGCAAGCGAGTCGCCCAGGACTCACAGCCTCCAGAAATGGAATCCATGAGGGGCAAGAGAAATGAAAGGAACCCGTAGATTCCAGATGTGGAGTCCCACGAGGGGCGAGAGGAAAGTAAGCTAGGAACTCCAGTTGATCTTGTTTTAGCCTAACTCATGGCAGGGATTCTGTACACCGGAGAACTAATCTGCATCCCTTCATGAATAGAGAGTTGGGGGAAGTTGGCAACTTTATCTCTGTGAAGGATTAAATTAGGGTCTGTCTCTTCAGGGTCATCCTAGCCCTGGGAAGGACCTTCGAAACTCTCAGAGCCTGTCCCGGCACGGCTGCTCTAAAACCGTCTAAGGGTGACACCGGAAATCACTTCGGATTGCTGTATATCTCCTTTTTGCTTTGCTCTGGGGTTTCTTAGACTTCGTTTTTCAGAACCATAAGTGCAGACAGATGCCATATCTGCCTGGTGTTTTGACATTGGATCTGGTATCCAATCAGGTCCTTCTGCTTATGAGGCGGAGACTTAACCTCGGAACCATTTCTGCAGCCCAAACGTGTCTTACTTCCGTGATTGATGTGGGAAGGTCAGCTCATAGTGGGCGGGACAACTGTCTGCGCAGGTGGATAAAGATATAGGGAGCCAGTTGGAATCTGGCAAGCAGATTGATCTTGCCCCTCTGTTGATGTGAATATGGTGGGGCCAATACCCTGGGCTCTTGCTAGTAACCCCACTCTTCTCATCATCTACTATAACTATAATGGGGAGCTTGAATAAACATCTCCTTGTTCCCCTCCATTGTTTGGGTTAGGAATTATTTGTACCCACGAAGTTGTGAGACGAACGCAGACACCCATTATTTTGCACTTGTCTTAGTTTCTTTTCCTGTTGTTGGGATAAAATACTCTGACAAAAGCAGCTTGGGGCGAATCGAAAGGCTTAAAAGCAGAAATAGATGCACGTAGAATCAGGGTGGGAGATTTTTTTTCCCACCTTATGCTAATGGAGAGAATTTTCTCATCTTTAAGTTTTTCTCATTAGAAAAGAAAGAAACTTTCTGGGGTTGATATGCTTTGTCTGCCAGCGAGCATTAGCAGCTGCCTGAATGAATGGATAAAGCGAATATATTAATGAGAAACGGATACTGGGAGCCAGGCTTTCTCCCGGGGTTGGCTGCATCTGTGGTTTCTGTGTTGGGCAGCAGGACGGTTTTCTGAATCATGTGATGGCAAGGTCATAGCTCTCTCCAGTATTTTTTGTGAGCACCCTGCTTCTGATGTCTAGCTGTCTGGAAGAATTCAAGAATGCCACTTTCTAAGTTATCACACAGCCATGGGGTCTTAACAGATGTGGTCTCACACTGCTTAGATATTCAACCACCAGAATTGTGAGCAAATAGATCTATGTTGCCTCTGGCATTTTGTTATAGCAATAGAACATGAACTAAGATATTGTCACAGTAAAGACAAAGAGCAAGACCACTGAAGTGTGTGTGTGTGTGTGTGTGTGTGTGTGTGTGTGTGTGTGTAACGGTTACTCTTAACTATTGCTGTGAGAGAACACCCAAAGGCAACCAACTTAAGGGAGAAAGGGAGGTTTATTCAGCTTACGGTTCCAGAGGGAAGGGACAGTCTCTCAAAGCAGAGGCGGCATGGCTGGCTGGCCAAAGCTGGAGGAGGCTAAGTCCCCGCAGACATCTTGGAAGCTGAGAGCTGCAGACTGCTTGCTGCAAAGGCTGACTTCTCCTGGAGCTAGGGTGGGACTAATCCACCTCAAGGCCCACCCCTTGTGACTGCCTTCCTCCAGCAAGGCTCCACCTCTCAAGTTGCCATGACCTTGCCAGATACATGAGACTGTGGAGGACACATTTCAAACCATGACAGTGTGTGTGTGTATTTGTGTGTGTATTAAGAAACTGATCTAGCTTACTTATCTGGTACCAGAGGAAAATGTACCTGAACCATCAGGATTTTTCTCAATTCATTTTTAAAAATTTGCTTTTTTTAAAACATTATTTTTTTTACAAAAGTTATTTTAGCTTAGAATTTGTAAGGAAAATGAGATAAGCAAGAAGAAAAATAATTACTCACCGTCTAATCCCCAAGAGAACTATTAACTTATTATATTTCTTTTGGTCTTTTTCTTATTTTCTGAAGCAAAATCTAGATGTATTATTATTACAGATGTTTTTAAAAAGAGAACATTTCAGCTGTCCTAAGGGGACAATTTAAAGTTAGCAAAGATCTAGGTTTAAACTATTTTATCTTTATTTTAGAATACTATTTACGGTTTTTTGTCTTGATTTTTCAATTTTATTTATTTTTCTAGTTTTACAAGGATATTGAGTACTTATCCCTGTTTCCCTCCATTCCCTCTCCCTCCCATCCCCTTTTCCTTCCTTCCCTTCATCAATCCATCCCACTCCCTCCCACCCTCCTGCCTATCTGCTTCTATGGGCCCCAGGGTTCCCTCTGGCTTGTCTACTCTTGTGGGGGTTCAGGCCTCTGTGGCATACCAAGTGGCCCCTCTTTGGGCCACCTCACTGATAGGGGCATTTCCCTTCACTCATCCAGCTTTAGTCCCCAAGGTTTCCATTTGTCTTGATTTTTATACCAATATGGAAAAAACACAAAAGTAGATTTCAGAGTGTAGCATCTCTTCAAATTAATACTTCCATTTGTGACAAAACAAATTTCCAATCTTTTTCCCATGTATATAAATTTTTTTACTATTATCCCCTCAAACCAAGGCAGGCTGATATTCTCAGGAGCGGTGCTGTATTAGCAGCTACCAGCCCTGAGCTGAACTAAGGGGCTGTCTTTTATTGATCCAGTCCCTCACTTGCTTCATTTACTCCTTCTATTTATTTTGCCATTGGAAACAGTTTCATCCATCAGTTGGTTTTCTATATGTTGTGTCGCACATCCAGCTTTTTTCTTCTAGAAATGATGGTGCGTTGAAGTAGGAGCGCTGAGCCAAGGGTCCGCTGGTCAGTCTTGATTGCCAACTCCACTGGACTGTATATAAAAAAGGAGATTAGTGAAGAACAAATGCAGGCGTGTCTGTGACCGAAGGGAGAAGACCCAGTTGGAGTGTGGGCGGGGCCACCTCCCAGGCTGAGGACCCAGATGGGAAAAAGGGAGACAGAGGAAAGTCAGTGACCACAATCACGCCCTCTTACCACTTCCTGTCTCTCTTCTGTTGTGGTCCCTGATCCTTGAGGGGAGACGGTTAGATGTCCCACCTGGGGCTGAAGCCCCACAGTCATGTGATGTCTGACAACCTCTACCCCTTTTAGGGTGCAGGCTGGGACCTGCATTGATTAGTTGGGTTTAACGGTAAGTATTTAGGTGATATGGTGACTGTTTAGCAGAACAATAGTTGGTGGTCCCCTAGGACCTAAGAGCGCCCATCTACCTGTTCTTAGCCCTGTTTTCAGTTCCAGGCAGGCGTCCCTTCTCGTGCAGTGGGCTTTAAATCCAATTGGAAAGTGGTTGGTTGCTCCTGTGACATTCATGCCACCAGTGCGCCGACGGACACATCTTGCTGGTTCTGGTTCCTGCTGTAGCTCCCAGGCGTCACAGCTGGGTGAGGCTGCTGATGACCCTCCTAGCCTCGGCAGCCTGCATAGTGCCTTCCAGTACTGTGAAAGCTAGCCAGCGAAGGAGCAGCTTCCAGGGTAGTTCTCGCTGATTCTTCCTGTCCTGTGAGCAAAACATGCGTTGTCTTCAACAAATGCCTGACTTCTTTAGGTGAAGGTTCTTGTGCAAATTGTATGAGATCTGCCAGGACTTTCTCTGTTTGTTTTCTAATTAAAAAATCAAATTAAAAATTTAAATTGTGCACACGCGTGTGCACATGCTATAAAGTGCATGTGTGTATGTGCTTGTATCTGCAGAGGTAGGGAAAGATGTCTAAGGTCAGCTCTATCACACTCTTCCTTATTGGTTTGAGACAGGCCTCCCTCTGAACCCAAAGCCAGGCTGGCATACAGCCAGCCTCAGGGAACTTTCTGTCTCCTCCTCCATGGCTGTGGGATTGCACTTGCATGTGGAGCTGCACTGGGCTTCTTCTATGCATGTTAGGATTCTAATGCAGGTACTCATGCTTGCCTCCCATACTTGAGCCCTCACACACATGTGCACACACACACACACACACACACACATACACACACACACAATAATCATAACTAAAAAATATAAAATTTAAAGTGTAGAGCGATGATTAGAAATAGGCCCATCATTCATGATACTAGGAAGATCAGGAGATGCCGTGTTTTTGCATATAAAGGATTTGTTTTAATGAGCAGATTAAAATCACTTATGCATAATTTATGACTTTACTGAAAATGGTCTATAAAAGGCACTTAAGTGTTTGGAAAAATCATTGCTTAATACACCTTTATATTGCCATTTGGTCTGTCCCATTAATTCCCTCGGAAAAATCCTTCATAAACTGTTTCAAGAAGTTGGATGCCCCGGGAACAACCCCACAAGTCTCAGGGGCTTTTAAGCGATGAAACATTATTTCTTACTTGCTTTGCTAGTCCCATGGGGTGTGATTAGGTGCAGATGTGTCCAACCGCTCTTCGTGACCATGTTGCCATCTACACAGTTCAAGCTAAAGAATCTTGCAACCCAGTTACAACAAAGCAGCTAACCCCTCCCCAACCCTCAGTGTTTCAATATGTTTCAATACGTTTTGTGTAAGTTTATGATTGTATGTCGGTTGCGTTCAGAGCTGCCTTGGGTCTTGTGTGACTTGTGGGCTGTGGCTGACCACCGCTGGTGGAGCCTGTGAGGGCTGTGAAAAGTCCTCCCCACGGTACGTGAACCCAAGCACTTGGTCCCTAACCATGGGTGATGTTTTGAGAAGTTGTGGCACCTTCGGAGGTAGAGTCCGGCAGGAGGAAGTGGCTGTCCGCAGGGGCGGGCCGTGAGGTTTGTGCTGCGCCTGTTTCCATCCTGACTCTGTTCCCAGACCTGCAGAATCCTATACTCCTGCCACCATGTCTTCTCCACCAGGGAGGAGCACGCCCCGAATTGTGAGCCAGAATAAATACTTCCTCCTGGTTGCTTTGGATCAAGGAGGAGGCAGGGAGTGAGAGGAAGAAAAGAGGGAAAGGGGAGGTGGAGAGAAGAAGAAGGAGGAGAAGGAGAAAGAGAAAGAGGAGGAGGAGGGGGGGAGAAGGGGGATGGGGAGGGGGAGGAGAGAGGATGAGGAGGGAGAGAAGGAGGGGGGAGGGGTAGGAGGAAAAGGGGGAGGAGAGGGGAGGAGGAGGGGGAGGAGGAGAGAGGAGAAGGAAGGGGCGGGGGAGGAGGGGGAGGAAGAAATAGAAATAGAAATACATGGAATTCAGATTTTGGTGCGGTCATGGTTTGATTGTGAACTGTCCCAGACAGGCTCGCGTCCTTAGCTGCTGATAATGTTTGGAAGGTCGTGGCAACTTCAGGAGGTGGAGCCTTGCTGGAGGAAGGGACTCACAGGGGGCGGGTCTTGAGGTCGCGTAGCCCCGCCTGCTTGCTTTAGCTGTCTGCGGCTTTCTCTGCCTGGGACGATGCCTGCAGGGATCTAAGCCGCCTCCAGCCTCTGATGCTGCCATGACGTCTTTCCTGCCATAATGAACCATATGGCCCCCGTAAGCCCAGTCAAGGTCCCTCTCTCCCCTTAAGCTGCTTGCGTCTGAGTGTTGTCTCGCTGCAGCAGAGAGCGGACCTGTGACAAGGAGCCGCGTGGACTTGCCTCCGCGGGCAGCCGCATCCATTCCATCACAGTTACCCAGTTACCCGCAGCTGTCACCGGTGCCCAGAGTTGAATGACCCTGATTGTGTTTCTGTGGCTCACAGGACCACGCCTTTCTAGAAACTGCGCTGGTGCCCTCGGGGTCTTGGAAATCAATCAACACACAGTCACCTTTTGTTTTCTTTTGGCTTTTGTTTTTTTTTGGCATTTATTTATTTATTTATTTATTTATTTATTTATTTATCCATTATCTATCTATCTCTCTATCTATCTGTCTGTCTGTCTGTCTGTCTGTCTGTCTGTCTTTTTATGTGAGGCACAAGGTCTCACATAGCACAGCATCAAACTCACTGTGTAGCCCGGGTGACCTTAAGCTCCTGATCCTTCTGCTGCCTCCTCCCCAGTGTTGGGGTCACAGGTGCGCACCCCCATTTATGCAGTGCTGATTGGTGCATGCTACCAAGTGAGCTGCCTCTCTGGACCCTAGGGCTTGTTTTCATGCCCCTCTTTTGCTGTCCCATGCCCTTGCTTAAGACCGAAAGTTGTAGAGACACAGAGATAAAAAGGAGAACTGGAAACACTTGCTCAAGAGCGTGACGATGGGCGGAGAGATGGGCGGAGAGCTCTCAGCTGGGCTTGAGCCCAGGGCCTTGCGTATACTAGCTAGTGCTCTCTGCCCGTGAGCCACCCCAGCCTCAGAGCAAAGCCTCATTCTTTTTAGTTTTTAGTATTCTATTTATGAGAGAGAGAAAGAGAAGAGAGAAGCAGAGAAGGAGAGGGAGAGAAGAAAGAGATGAGGGAGGGGAAGGGGGGAAGAGAAAGAGGGGGTTTTTGCCAGGCATTGTGATAATTCTAGCACTCACAAGAAAGAGCTAGGAGGCTTACCACAAGTTCAAAGCCCACCCAGAAAGTTCAAGACCAGTTTAGACTACAGAATGAGAATAAGACTCTAGTAAGGGAGGGTAGGGGGGAAAAGAGAGAGATGAACAGGACAGAGAGAGAGAGAGAGAGAGACAGACAGATGTGGCAGTCAGAAGGCAACTTATGGAAGTTGTTCTCTTCTTTCACCACACGAGTTCCCAGGATCAAACTCAGGTCTCCAGGTTTGTGTTTACTCGCTGAACCATCTCTCTGGCCTGCCTTCATCTATTCCTAATTGAATCTCATCTAATGATAATTTACCTTGAATGAGTGTCAAAAGCCTGAATTGCCCCCCATCTACGCAGGCCCCACCCTTCTCCAGACCGGCCCATCGATCTGCCATTGTCTTCATAACTGCGGCTTACGACTTGCTAACAACAGCTGAAGAAATTTATAAGCAACCCAATGAGCAGGTTTAAAGAAAAAAAAATCAATCCCAGTTCTCCAGAGTGCAAGGGGACATTTAATTCTGTAAATGGTCTGAGCTCAGCTAGAAAGAGAAGGGAAGCAGCCAAGCGTTTGTCGGTTATTCCCAGCCCTTCCACAGCCTGAGCTGTGAGAGTTCTGTTTCCCAAATAACAGACGGGGAGAATGGCGAAGTTGGTTCCGCTTTCTGAGACAGGGTGGATTCCTCCCCAGCCCCAGACAAACTCTAGGTAAGTTCAAACATGCTTCATAAGCCGTCAGGTCAATAAGGGCGTTCCAGGGTGTCACCTTTGAGATGATAATAGGCTTGGCTTTCCTCTCCCAAGCCCCATAGCCCCCCAATGCTGTGGATACCTACCAGCGCCCGCTCACGCACTCATTCACTCACACACACACACACACACAGCTGCTGGCTGTGATGAAAGCAGATCCAGCCGTCCCCACCTCCACCTCTACCCCCAGAGACTCGGCACGGGACGGGGAGATTGTCAGAAGCAGATCTCAGCTTATTGGGGGGGAGAAAAGGAACTTTTATAGACAAAGGCCACCAAGGCGTGAAACGGGCATCCAATTGTGTCACAAGGTCAACACATCCTACAGGTGCTAATGGTCAAGTTCAATGCCGCTCAGCACAGGGGGCAGGTAGATACCTGAAAGCCAATTACTGCTCTCTGTGAAGTGATCAGGTTACGCCCAAGATCCTTGCCCTCCGCGCCATCTTTAGTCCCATGTGTTTGGCCATGCCCTGGGGCAAATCCTGGGCGGGCCCAGCAGGCTGGCGTGCTCTGTCCCTGCTGTAACTGTCTGGACGGGAGTGTAGATATTGTTCAGAAGGCGCTGGAGAAATGGCTCAGAGGTAGGCCTTTGCCTCGCAAGCAAAAGGACCTGAGTTCAGATCCCAGATCCCATGTATGGCCTTGGAAGACAGAACCTGGGAAACTTCAAGGCGAAGTAATAAGGAGGTAGAACACTTCAGTATGAGTCCCAAAGTCGAAGTCACCCTTGGGCCTCCACAGGTATATATGTCACTGTCATCTACACACACACACACACACACACACAGATATTCTACAGAGATACTTGTGTCCTTCCCTTTGACTGTCAGACCACCATAACCATGGTCCCAAGAAACTGGAAGTTCCCTCAGGAATTGTCATAGTTAGGCACAATTGACAACTGTCAACTTGACAGTTGAGGGTTGAGCTCTGGGCACATTTGTGGAGAATTAGTAGTTGAGTTAAGCCCAGAACAAATCTGCAGGAGATTGTCCAGCTGATGGGGAAGGCGCAGCCTATGGTGGGTGGGACTAGGCTCTGGAATAAATCTCAGAGAGCTGGTTGAGAGAGTCGGCATCCTTCTGTTCACTTGGCCAGATATGCTGGTCTGGCAAGTAATGATCGTCCCTCTCTCAGCTGTTATGCAGTGATGGTGTGGCCAGTTCCCTCGGCCCTGGTGGTGGCGCGTGCTCTCCTGTCAAGCTGGACTGAGAACTGTAACCTGATTGTCTTTAGAGAAAACAAACCCCTTGTTCCCTGAAGCCATGTGATGATCATTTATCAGCAGCCATGCAGACGACTGCGGCAGGGATCTCGTTAGGGCTGAATCCTGGGCCTAGGAGAGGAGGGTCTCTCTCCCAGGAAGCGATTGCCACAAGCCGTTAGGACGGACTGGAGGAATGATGGGCCGGGGATGGGCGGGACCACACTCTGACCAGGACTGCTTAGCTATGCATGCTTCCGGCCCTCGATTTAACCCTAAACCTCAGGACCCCAAAGAGGCACCTCTTCGTTCCTCTTCCCAGTGGGCCACACTGAATAATCTCCTTTCTCTGCTTTTCACTATTGTTCATGACTGTGGAGGACGGTCACAGTCCAGCTTATGTAGGGCTGGCGGGGTCCAGCCTCTGGCCGCTCCAGCCACACAGAAACTTTCTGCCCCCTGGACACACAGACCCAGTAGGCTGCGTTCTGGAATCCTGGCCAAGGTTCTGCCGCGCCAGCTCTGTCCATACTGCTGAGATGCAGGGTGCCCTCTCTTTTACAAACGACAGTCCCTTTCTTCTTGAGAATCTCCAGATAGCTCCCCTGCTGGGGCAAGCCGTGGTAACTCATAATGAATCATCCCCAGAGGGCATGTCTTCTGGAAGGATTGCCTGCTTCCTTCCGGTTCTGGCAAGCGAGTAATCAGAGAATGTAAGAGCCCTTGTTCCTGCCATAAAGTAAGTTTATAGAGATATAATTAGCAATAGTATTATCTTCATTTGGACTTCGCCATGCTAAATGTCCTCTAAGAGTTGTTTACGAGGCCATATGAATGGTTATGGTATTAATAACACGATTAGCCTGCAGCATCAATATTCCTACCACTTATGCCTCCTAATGAGATTGTATGTGGAATTCTGGGGTAGAGAAGAGCGGGCGGATTTATAGGAAGTTGTAAGGGAGCACGTAGGAGTCATTAGCAAGCACTTGGTAACCTCAAGATGGAATGACTTGGTTGGTCTTTAAAGTACTTGGTAACCTCAAGATGGAGAAACTTGGTCCTTTTTCTGCAAGTCAGTAACTCAGAGGTCTTTGTGCACAGATGCACTGGCCTGGGGCCCCACGGCTCTCAGAAGTGTCCACTCCAGCCTTCCCTTGGCCCCGCCCATGGTGCCCTATTCTCCGGTGACTTCCCTGGTCAACAGCTCAATCCTCACAGGGGTTTAGAGATTACGGTAATCCTAATCCTTCCGGCCTGGTGTCCTCTCTCAGAGATTCCTGCTTGTGTTTTCTAGGATCCCGACAGGCACGCAGCCTGCAGGGAGGAAGCAGGGGAGGGGCTGTAGAGACTGCCTGGTCTCCATGAATGTTTCCCATGGGAAAGCTGGGGCTACGGCAGGTGACACATTCACTGAGCCCCTGAGTAGAAACAGACAGGGCTGAGGAGGGAGCTCATCTCTCACTAGTGAGCATGCGCGTGTGCATGTGTATATGTGTGTGTGTATATGCATGTGTGTGTGCGCACGCGTGTGACAGGTATGTGTGTTGGGTGGTGTGTGGTATGCTTGGTGTTTGTATGTGTGGTGGTAAGTGCATAGTGTATATACGTATGTATGTATGTATATAGGATATGTGGAATGTATGTGTGTGTGTGATATGTATATGTATGGGATGTGTATGTGGCCAATGTATCTGTTGGTTGAGATATATGTGGTATTTGTTTGTGTGTATGGCAGACATCTGTATCCTGGAGGTATGTGATATACTTGGTATATGTATGTGTAGTAAGTGTCTGTGTGGGGTTCATGGACTGTGTTTGGTGAATGTAGGTGTGTATGTTGTAGGCATGTATATATGTGGTGTGTGGTGTGTGTAGGTGTTATGGATGTATGTGATATGTGTGTAGGGTGTGTGTGGTATGTATATATATGTATGTATATGAGGTGTGTGGTATGTATTTTGTGTGTATGTATGTGTGTCCATGCCTGTGTGTGGTATGTGCGCAGGGTGTATATGTATGTGCTTGTGTGCCTGCTCATGCGTGAGGAGGTCACAGAATGACCTTGGACATTTTTCCTCAGGCCTTTTTCACTTTCAGGTGAAACAGCTTTTCTTTGTCAGGGAGACTAGGCCAACAGGTCAGCGAAATGCTAGGGATCTGCCTGTCTCTACTTTGCATCTTCTTTCCCCAGGCTCACCAGCACTTGGCGTGTGGGTTTTATGGGTTCTGGGGACTGAATTCAGGTTCTCACACCAGAGCTTTACCGACCGAGTCCTCTCCCGAGCCCAGGGCTGGCTCATGAGTAGATGAAAGGAACAGGTCGTTCCAAGGCTGGGCAGCGAGTGGCTGGGGCCGTGGGCCTGAGTCCTGGTCATACCCCAGCCAGGGGAGTCCAGCCTGGTCCCCAGCAGGGCCTCTGGTGAGCTGCTTCTAGACGGCCCTGCTGGGAGGCACCCCGGGGTGCAGCTGGCTTGCTGGGTACTGATGCACCTGCGACTATGGCTGAGAGGCTCCTCCTGGGGTCAGGTCACCACCTCGCGGCTCCAGACCCGTCACCCCTCTGAGCCTCTGCCTTTTCCCAGGGAACACAAGCCCAGCACAAAGACCATCCCCATAGCTGCCGCGTGGCGTGACCCACGTCGCTGTCCTGTCCACTGAAGGGCGAGCGCTCGTTGCTCCATCACCAGGTCTTGCTCACCACATCTCTGAAGCCCACCCAGGCCTCTCAGAGGGGTGAAGGTCTGGGTCGTGTCTCCCTGGAGAGCAGCCGGATCCTTCCATATGATAAGGGTGATCCGCTGCTCCCGCGGGGCAGAGGGACCTCGGCTAGGGAGTTGGAGAAAGACTAGCCAGCCCCTCTAGCAAGCCCGCGTCTCTGGCCAGGTCCTCCTGAGGTCTGGCACAGGGGTCCTTGGACATCTTTGGGAACCCTCAGTCTGGGAATGTAGGTCAAGGCACAGCTGTTGCCCTTTCTCCTCTCCGTCTGTCACCCCCTGAGCTCCTAGCAGGTGCTCGATAAGCAGGTGAGTGGGGGTTAAAGACGCGTCTCCTCTGGTTCCATAGCAGAAATGTCGAGTCTCCCTTGGAGAAAGGACCGAATTTGCTCTGCGAGGAGCATCGTGCAAGACACGCACGTTGCTGTGTGGGGGTCCACTCCCTGGCAACAAGACCGCCTAGCCGCTGTTATATAGCTCCTCTTAGCCCCACTCAGGTCCTACTGCGCCGGCGTAAATTGAGTTACAGCAAAGGAGGCCCTTTGTTTAGTGAACCGGACACTATGTGTTAGTTACTACATCTGTCTTGTTACTTTCCATCATCTCTGCTCAGAGCCCTGGGGGCGCGTCCTGGAGGGGGGGAGCTGTAAAGACTAAGTGATTGATGAAATCTATTTTGTTCGTTGGTTGTTGGTTATTCTTGAGTGAGATAAACAGTGCTGTTGGGATTCGGGCATGGACAGAGGGGGAGCAGCTCTGATGGCCCCCAATACACAGCCAGCTGAGGGGCTTCCCCTATTGTCAGACTGCTAAGTCAGTCAACAAGGAGGGTGGATGTGGTTACACGTGCATTAGTGAACTGGCTAATTATTTGCATTTGCTCAGCTTAAAAAGAACTCTTTCCTCTTATTTGCTAAAATTAATATGGCGTGCATGGTAGAAAATTTGCAAAATAAGAGATACAGCATGGTGGAAAACAAATCCAAAATCTTACAACTGAGGACAGAACTCTACCAAAAAATAGCATAATCTTTCAGATTCCTTTAGGGGTGTGTGTTTGTGTGTGTGTGTGTGTGTTTGTGTGTGTGTACCAATACCTGTACACTTATTGCTTTCACAGAAGGGGTCAAAATACATTGCCTCTGAGGTGGACTCCTTAATTTGTTGAAGCAATCCTGTAATACATATGTAATAAATCTACATGCTATATTCATGTGTAGGGGCTGGGAGATGGCTCAGGGGTTAAAGCCCCTGTCTCACAAGCAAAACACCTGAGTCTGGATTCCATGCAAAATACCCTGCAAAAATTGCTGGGTGGACATGGTGGTGGTCTATAACCCCACCCTGGAAAATAGAGCCTAGGTAACCCCAGGGCAAAGCAATGAGGTAGAGCAATCCAGGATGATTCCTGATGTCACCCGAGGGGCGCCTCCGGCACACATGCAGTGTCCTCTTGTACACAGCCTACAGACACATGTGCATGCATACATAGAACAATAGTAAGAGACAAAATAAGTATATCTGGAATTAAAGTTATTTAAAATAACACATATGGATATATCTCATATATTCCACATTTTATATTCTTTTTAAAAAATTTTTTATTATTAGTATTTATTCAATTGTGCATGTATGCATGTGTGTGTGCGTGTGTGTGTGCGTGTGTGTGTGTGTGTGTGTGTGTGTGTGTGTGTATGTGTGTGTGTAGAACCACGGACGAATTTGGGAACCACCATGGACGCCTCCACCTCCTTGTTTACTCTGCCCCGGGATTCACAGGCTCCGCCCTATCAGGACCAGAAACGCAGGCCGCCCCCTCTTCTGCCCAGTGTCTATACGTGGGGTCTAGGATCCGAACTCAGGACCTTCTGCCTGCAAGGCAGCGGCTTAACTCCTGAGCCACCTCTCCAGCCCCCACATTTTATATTCTTTAATCTCACAACTATGGTGTTGCCTCTAGTTTCCCAGTGTCTTAGTTTCTTTTCTATTGCTGTGATAAAACACCCTGATGGAAGCTGCTTCAGGGATCAGTCATCATGGCGGGAAGTTAAGCCGTGGGAGCACGAAGCAGCCGTGGTCACGTGACATCCGTGGTCACGTGGCATCCGTGGTCAGGAAGCAGGAAGAGATGACTGCTTGCATGCATGTGCTCCGCTGCTTCCCCATTTACACGGTCCAGGTCCCAGCCGGGGAGCGGTGTCCCCACAGTGGGCAGGTCCTCTCGCCATGCAGGTTTTGTCGTGTTGACAATTACCTCTCGTCAGCGCAGCCAGGAAGCCCAGGCATCGGATCACACGGAGTCGTCCCCGCACCCCAGCCGTGGCCCTTCCCAGGGCAATCTTCTCAGTTTTACCACAGGACATCTGCAGACAAACGAACAGCGTGTCACCAACATCATGTCCCTGTGCTCGTTGGGGTGGCTTTTCTACCCACGAAACAGCAGTTGGGAAAAATCTTCCATCTGCCACCCCGGGGTTGCTGAGTCCTTGTGATGCTTTCCTGCCTAGAACAAAGAGATCCCTCGGGAGCCTCAGGTGACCTCTGTCACCTTCCTGTCCATGTCCGTTGCTCTGTCCTCCTCCACTCCCTGGGTCTCTGAGGGGCAGGCATGTGGCTGCGGGCATGTGGCTCTGGGTAGGTGTAGGACCAGCCTGGTGTGCCGCTCACACCATTCGCAGTGGGATGGTGGGGAAGCAGCCCAGGACGCTGCAGGCCTTTCTAGAAAATAACACAAGAAGGTGGCTGTCCTTAAGAAAAACCCACATTGTCCCTCCGTCCTCCCTCACTAGAGATGCCAAGGGTTGCTTCTTTGGTGGAGTTCTCAGCGTCGGCTGTCCATTTCCCCGTGAGATCAGTCCTTGTCAGAAAGATGTTGTCCTGAGATTGTATCTGCATAGAAATCCGTGCAACACAGGGACAGCTAGCAGGGGGTGACCTGGGGCGGGGCTCGAATCCCTAGTCAATACTCCCCGACCTCCCAGCTTACCCCGGCTTTGTTCTGTCGGGTCGTCCTCTCCGTCAGGAAGACCCGTCCTTGAACATGGCTGAGCGATTCATTACCTGTCAGGGCAGCCAGGTGTGTCTGCGCAGGGCCCATCCGGGGCTCATTTAGTCGGCTGAGTAATTAAAAGCAAACAAGGCCTGGGTGGAAATGAACTGATGCTGCTGGGGGGTGTCCCTGGCAGCCACGGTGGGAAGATTGCCGGGGGCTGGAGGCTGAGGAAGAGTCATCTCTGGAGAAGTGAAGTTGGGGAGGACATAGCTTTACTGTTCCCCGCTACCCTTGAAAGACATGATCTCATATAGCCCAAGCTGCTGTCGAACTTGTAGCCCAAGTCGGCATTGAGCTCTGTAGCAGACGGTGGTTTTGAACTCCTGGTCCTTCTGCCTCCACTTTCCATGTGCTAGTATTACAGGCGTGTGCCACGAGGCCCAGTGCATGCTGGGGCTCGAACCCAGGGCTTTGCGTGTGCGAAGCATGCACTCTACCAACTGAATCACATCCCCCGCCCCTCCTGAGGGCCATCTGGCTGGACTCACAAAGCCCTTATTCACCCCTGGGCCGGGGCAGTCTGTCTCTCCGCAGGCAGCTGGATGAGAGAGACGGATGCTTAGCTCATCCTGAAGTGTCTGTTCTGCTCAGACCCTTTATTAGACTCCAACTGGCTGTCAGTTTGATTCTAAGAGCAAACTGAATTTTCATGATAAAATAAGCAGCAGAGCATTTTCCCCAAACCCAAATCCATGCGCTTTCCCTTTTCCCCATAGTCTAGGTATGTGGTGGGTCGACCAGATGGCCACCCGCTGTGGTTTGGCTCTGAACTGTCTCCCGCTGTCTCCCGTTCTGAATGGTGCATCATATATGAGGAGGTTGTGGAAGTGTGGAGGGGGCGGGGCGTTTCATTCACCGGGGCGTGCTTTCGAAGTTTGCACCCAGTCTCGGGGTGGTGCGTCTGCTTCCTGTCTGTGGTGAAGATGTTGCTCAGACACACACTCTTGTTGGCCTTGTTGGCATGACCTGCCCGAGCAGAGGGGGGCAAGCACTCGTGAACGGGAACCTCGGAAGCTGTGGGCCAAAATCAGGCCTTCCTCACTAAACTTTCTATCAAGCATTTTGGTCTCAGCAATGCAGAAGCGACTAAGATCTGACACCTCCTGTATGTCTGTATCCTGAGCTCCTGGGAATAGAAACTTTTTTGGAAAAAGGTCTGTGATATCAACCCGCCCCCTCCACATGTACGCATGTGTGGCTGTGCAGACCTGTGTATGTGTGCATGTGAGAGTGCCTACATACGCGCACACATGCACACACATGGGGGAGTATTGGAGACAGAGGAAAAAATGCAGACTAAGGAAGGCGTGGACACATCGAGGGGACTCTGAAGGCAGAGGTTGGAGTCCCCGCCTTTCCAATGGGCCTCAGACTTCTGGGCTCCAGAGTAATTTTCTGCTGTTATAAACTGCACAGTTGGTTGTAACTTATTCCTGCGACCACAGGAAGCAGATACCAGTGACTTAGTGCACGTGGTCTTCACTCCCTTCAAAAACACGGCCACATCCTTTCGGACTTTGGAGGCAGCCGTGAGTGGAGGGCTGGGTGTGGAGCCGTAGAGTGCTGCCTGAACCAGTTTCTGCAGGTCTCTGAGGACACGGCAGGCAGCCATAATCTCCGCGTCCTCCTTCTTGTGTACCCCAAGAGTCCCCAGCTGCGGAGCACCGTGGAAAGCAGCCCGAGGGTGCGTGTATTTTTTATGAATGGATTGTGCTCGGCGTGGAGGTTGCTGGATTCTCACCGCCGGGCGTGAGTGGGGGAACTACAGGACCTTAGTGCTGGCGGGACGGCCTCGCCGGTAGCTGACCTCACAGGAGGGTTATAAATAGCAGCCAGGGATGGGTTCTGAGGGCCTCGGAGTGGAAGCGCAATCATCTGATGACAGCTGCGCTCGTGGGGGAGCCGGTGCGATGCTGGGGGCCCGCGCATCACCTCCAAGCGGATGGTAATCTGAGCAGGCAGATGTCTGCGGCAGCTGGGCTAATGGGCTGTCAGGCAGGGCCGGGCAGCCGGGGGCTGCTCCTTGGCGTGGGTCCAGGCCACACCGAGGGCGCGCAAGCGTAGGCCGTGAAGAGAACGCATTGGCACCTACTTGCCCTGCCTTGCCCTGCCCAACCAAGACTTGGAACAGGGCTTTGCCTCGCCCATCCTGGACTGCTTCAGTTTCCATTTGTGGGAAATGGCCATTTGAATTATTGATGAGAGATTAGAACCAAGCTAATTCAGTGCAATTTCTCCGATAGACAAAACTATTTATAATTAACCCAGAAGCAAAGGTCAGCTCAGAGGCCACGTCTGCTGTGGCTGAGAAACAGCAGTGAGGCGCTAGCTCATGTGAAAGTGGGGATGACGGGAGAACGGCCTGGAGAGGCGCTCTGAAAAGACTTTGTGAGTCAAGACCACAGCTGGCTACCACCTTGGTCTAGGAAATTTTTTTTTTTTTAAAACTTCATTTGAAAAATTTCATGTGTATGAAGACCGGAGAGATGGCTCAGGGGTTAAGACTCTGCCTTGAAAGCAGAAAGTTCTGAGTTTCGATCCCAGGTCCCATGTGAAAAAACAAAAAAACAAAACAAAAAAACAACAAAATGCCAGGCAGAACTAAGGGTGGCCTGGGCTTCCGGTTCTGGTGGGCGGAGCCTGGAAAATCCTAGAGCAGAGCAAAAAGGAGGTAGAAACAATCCAGGATGATTCCCAAAGTCACCCTTGGGCCTCAAGGGACATACAGTGCTCAGTGCCCTCTGATACACACACACACACACACACACACACACACACACACGCATACTTGCACGCACAATAAATAAAAAATTTATGCATATGTATATGATGTGTGCATGTGTATCTGCATGTTTGCACGTGTACACATATGCAGGTGTGTATGTATGTCTGCATGCATATGTATGTACATATGTGTATGCATGCTTGCATGTGTAGATACGTGCAGCTAAGTATGCATGTTGGCGTGTGTATGCACACACATCTATCAGCATGTTTGTATGTGTGCACATGTACATATACATGCCTGCACATGTATGTTCACGTGTATGTTTGTACAGGTGTATATTTGCACATGCATGTATATTTGCACGTGTGCATGTATGTTTGCATGTGTATGTGTGCATACATGCAAGTATAAACCTGAGGTTAATGTCTAGAGTCTTGATCACCCCGAAGTGGCCATGGATCAAAACCTCTAAAACTCGGAGTCAAAGTAAACCTTTTGTCTTTTTTAATTGATTACCTCAGATATTTTGTCACAGTAACAGAATGCTGAGTGACATATTCTTCACTGGAATTTCCACAGAGACCGTGTTGTGTATATTAATCAGGCACATGGTGGCTGGGGATGCCTAGCCAGCCTGGGCGCAAGATGGGGAAAGGTTTTGGCCAGAAAGACCAAGGTGTAATTTGAGGGTTGAAGCTTTGAGTCCCCCACTGCCCAGCATCAGGGAGATGCGCACTGGATGTTCTCACCACGCCTACTTCACACGTTCTCCTAGAACCCTCCAAAGGACTGGCTTTTGGAAACGTTCAGGCAGCCAAGCAGAAGAAGTACCGGGAGGGGGACGTGCCCTGAGCAGGCATGGCTCCCCCATGATCCTTCTTGCATGCCTGCCCTCTCCACTTTTCCATCTGGACTGAACTGGTTAGTGCGAGGAGAACAGTCCCTCCTGTTTGCCAAGCTGTCTGGCAAGCTACCCGAGCCAGGGCTGGCCACATGCTGTGGGGATGGGCGTCTAACTTGGAGGGGGTCACCCGTGGTCTGACTGGACCCATCCCCGGGTAGACAACACCACCCTGCATGGAGCTAAAGGACACGGAAGGGTGTCCTCCGGGAGAACAGCCCGGCGGGGGTGGGGCAGCCTCCGCCCGCGAGTGTTGGAAGCGCTGTGGGACAGAGGGCGTGGGAGTAGAGGGAAAGGCACTTGGTTATTTTCCTTTCTCTGTGGTGGGATCACACTTATCTAGCGGCTGAACCTACAAAAAAACCCAGAGCAACCTCAGGAGGAGGCTCCGTATGGAGGAAAAACAAAACAGAGAGAGGGAGGCTGCATTGCCGTATGGAGGGGTGCTGCTGGCAGTGGGGGTGGGGCCTTGTCTCCCCAAGGAGCAGATTGACTCCCCACCACCCTGCTCCCACCCCAGTGTGCCGAGCCAGTGCCGGAGCAACCTCCTTTTCTAGAGAAACAGGGGTGGGGGGGCGTGGCTCCCGGCTCACCAGGCAGTAGCGGGGTAGGAGTCAGTGGGGGGCACCAGGCTGCTCCTCTGGGAGCCCCGCTCTGGGGACCCTCAGGGCACGAGGGTCTCTGAGGTCTTAAGGGATGGGTCCCCCAGGAGTCTCCCACAGTGTGTCCCTGTAGACCTCATTCACGCCAAGGGGTCGTGTCTCTGGGGGATGGTTTCCCACACGTGCAATCAGTCATGTCCTTTAAGTCAATGCTGATGTGACATGGTCTACCTGGGGCTGGGGTCAGATCCCACAGGGTGAGGGTCCAGCTTCACAGACTGACCCCACGTCAGACACTGATTGCAGGCCAACACAAAGGTCCCCCCCCACTTTAAATTTTTTTTAAAACTTTTTATTTATTGTTCGTGTGTGTGTCTCCTCTTCCTCCTCTTCTTCCTCCTTCTCTTCTTCCTCTTCCTCCTCCTCCTCCTCCTCCTCCGTCTTGGTGTTTGTGTAATCCACACTGGCCTCAAACTCAGTCTACAGTTGAGGCAGGTCTTGAGCTCCTGATCTGTCCTTCCCAAGTACGGAGATCGCAGGCATGCACCCCGACCCTGGCGGGGGGACAGGAGCATCTGGGGCCAGTAGGGACGTTGCAGGCTGGTCAGATGGCCGTGAGCAGGCAGCAGAGCATCACTGTGCGCGCTTCGAGAGCCACAGGGCGGGCAGAGTGCTCGGAGAGGACCATGGTAAGGGCGCTATGCAGGGGGCCTGGTGGGCAGGAGCAAGGACCATGAAAGGCGGGTACACTGGATGCCAGGCGCCTCCTGGGAACCCAGAAAGGGCTTAGGGAAGAAGTCAAGTCAAGCAACCATGGAGCCCACGCCCACACACACTTCTGCGTGGAGTCGGTCGGGCCCCTGAGTGACAGCTGTGATTCTCCACGACTCTCTTTTCCTAAGGAGACAAGAAAGGCTGAGATGACACAGCGTTAGGAATTATGTCTTTGATGTATGAACACTCCCCACGCCTCTGGACTCTTGTAAGCCGAGTTCGCGCCCCCTTCCTTTGATCGGTCCAGAGGACACAACTTCAATAACAAGAGGTCCTACTCGGTAGATTTCCTCTTCTAATCGCGCGGCGATTTCCATTGCGAGGGGCCTCTGATTAATTGTTAATTTAGCCTTTTGAGACCTCAATTTATATGCGCCATTGACCGGTGTCTGTGAATAATCGGAGAAGAGGCCGGAAGAGGCGCCGAGGAAATGAATGTAATGGCTTCAGCTCATTATGACAAGAGCGTCTCTTTGGGCACCTTAGCTATGTCCCTCCCCGACCCTACTGGATTCCTTGTTCCCACCTACTAAGATTGATTCCAGTCTGTCTTCCATGTTTGGTACTCAGAAAATGTTCTGGGAGTTGAGTTTCTAGGTCAAGGTTTGAGGACCAAGGGCCAGAGGCCTCTTGCTTCTCCGCTCTTGGTGCTTATAGCTGCAGTGGCTTCTAGAAGGTGAGTGGCAGAGTCTGGATTTGAAGAACAGGTCTTCCAGCAGGATGGGCCCCAACTGTTAGTACCAAGAATAGGGGCTCCCACAAGGGTACAGTGTCCCTCAGTTTTTTATGTTTATGCACATGTTGTATATGCCATTTTTTGGTGTGGTATATGCATGTGTTTGTGTTTGCATGTGCACACATGTATGCATGCAGACATGTACATCCATGGTTTGGTTTGCATGTGCACGTGTGTATGCATGCAGACATGTACATCCATGGTTTGGTTTGCATGTGCACGTGTGTATGCATGCAGACATGTACGTGTGTTTGGTTTGCATGTGCACGTGTGTATGCATGCAGACATGTACGTGTGTTTGGTTTGCATGTGCACGCATGTATGCATGCAGACATGTACATCCATGGTTTGGTTTGCATGTGCACATGTGTATGCATGCAGACATGTACGTGTGTTTGGTTTGCATGTGCACGCATGTATGCATGCAGACATGTACATCCATGGTTTGGTTTGCATGTGCACACGTGTATGCATGCAGACATGTACATCCATGGTTTGGTTTGCATGTGCACGCGTGTATGCATGCAGGCATGTACATGCATGTTTGCATGTGCACGCGTGTATGCATGCAGACATGTACATGCATGTGTTTGCATGTGCACGCGTGTGTGCACGCAGACATGTACATGCATGTGTTTGCATGTGCACGCGTGTGTGCACGCAGACATGTACGTGCATGTGTTTGCATGTGCACGTGTGTATGCACGCAGACATGTACATGTATGTGGAGGCCAGAGGCAGGCAGATACTCAGCATCTTTGCCTATTGCTCTTCACCTTATTTACTTACTTTAACTTTTGTTTATTTATTAATTTCACGTGTTTGTGTACACGCATGCTATGTTGCATGTACGCAAGTCAGAGTACAGCTTTATGGAGTCGGCTCTTTCTATCCATCTTTACATGGGTTCTGGGGGTCGACCTCAGGTCGTCAGGTCTGTACAGCAAGTGCTTTTAGCGTCTGGGGCATCTTGCCGACCCCACCCCCCTTATTACTCAGGACAAAGTCTCACTGAAACCAGAGCTCACCATTTCAGCAAGACTGGCTGGCCAGTGAACGCCAGGCCTGGGATCTGAACTCAGGTGCTCAGACTTGCGCGGCAGGTGCTTTATCAGCTGAGCTATTGGCCCAGCGTATCTTCCATTCTCTCGGGCTCTCTGAATCATCCGTCTATCCCTGGGGTGGATTTGCCTTTGGAAGCAGCACACGTGTCTTGCTACACGCCGTTGAAGATACCTGGCATGTGCTTTCCAGCTTTTCTGGCAACGAGGTGAAGGGATGTGCCGTCTGGACCCTAGACTGGTGGCATGGACAGCATCATGCCCTACAGCGGGTGTTGGGGGCCTCTCCACTGGAGACGTCTCTGCCTGTCCTTGCGGCACCAGCAGCGGCTGCTTGGGACCAGCTTGGGATCAGATGTCTGCTCTTAGTCACGTGCCTAGAGACCTCTTCTCTGGCCTCCAGGAGACTCTGGGAGCTACTCAGCATTTCGAGTCTTGAGATTCAGGTTCAGCTATATGGGCCAGCATGTCTCTTAGTGAGGTCGGCGGTGGAAATCCATTTCATGTCTCTATTTCAGGACTCCAGAGTTGATTAGTGACTCCTTCGATGAAGAATTAGATTTACCTCTTTTTTCTTCAAAGCAAAGACAGAACAAAGAAAAGCTTTATTATAGGTTCTCTGAATGGAGAGAAACTGATATGAGGGAGAGACTAAAGAAAGCACATTTATTTAGAATTGAGGGAGGTAGCTAAGGGAGCCACAGTTCAGCCAAAAGGTGGGGGAGTGTTAGAACAGAAGAAAGAGAGCTTCAGGTCATAGAGGACAGGGAGAGAGCTGCCATGACAGTCTCGTGGGAGGAGGAGGAGAGGAGGAGACGTGGAGAGACCCGAGGGCTTGGAAAGCAGTACAATAGATTTACCTCTCACGGCAGCCCGTGGCTTGTGAACTCCAGTTCTTTACCCTGTGGACATCCACTGCTCTTCTTTTTTGGCTCGAAGTAGCATGTGTTCAACATCGTCTTGTGAGACTTTTGTCTGTTTCTCCCGATACAGGGGCCCCGGGATACAGACTGGCGTTGAACTCACTGCTTTGCGACCAGGGCTGCGCTATCGGATTTATTTCGTGTCCTTTGATGCCTTTCTTTCCTCCTTCAGCCTACGAGAGTGATTTTCCACAAATATCCCTGATTACAAATTTAAAATGCGATTTTCTTTTTTTTAAAAAAATGATCAAAGTTAATGCATCTAACACCTAAAAAGTTCTTATAAACCAATGATGAAAAAAACACAATCAAAATAATAGAATGGCGGCTAAATGGCAAAAATTAGATAATTCACGGAGAAGGAGATACAAAAACCACTAACGCTGACAAAAAAGAAACCAATTCTCAACTTTAACACAAAAGGAAAAATTCAAACAATGTCTTCTGATATAGGCACAACTACATAAATTAGCAGTTTCTTGTTTCTTTCTTTGAACAATGATGGCTTTTCTTATTATACACGCGCACATACACACAAAATAGCAGTTGCAGGCTGCTTATTTTGCATGAGATCTAAGCAAACACAAGCATTCCGGCGCTGTTTGTGGGTGCATCTTCAGCTGTCCCAAGTCTCTGAATGATACAAATCGAACATGACTCCCCCACGTCAACGGGCCCATGCAACGGATGCCTGTGGTTTGTGCTGTGTTCTGGATGCTCATGGTTCAGGGGTTCTGGCCCGGCCACTTGGGAAGGTTCTTGGCCTCCACCCCGGAAGGAGGTAACACTGTCAATTCTCCTGTCTCTTTGCTGAGCAGCACAACGCAGCCGGTTCTAGATGCAGGAGGAGCTGCAGAATGGAGCCCCTCAATCAATGGAGCACCGTGGAGAGGCAGTGACCAGGTGTCGTTCTGCGGTCGCTTACTCTTGGGTGCCCTGAAACCTGGTATGAGTGACGTCATACGTCCCCGGAGACTTGGGCTGCAGAGTCCCTGGAGAATGCCTTGTGACTGCAGCTTTCAATGTGGACTTCTTGTTCTGTCACTCAAAGCTCACCCGGCCCTTTGCTTTGATGAGCCTCTGTCAGAGAGTGGGTCTGTCTATAGCGTAGCTCTGGTCAGAACCAGATGAGAAAAGGGTGATGGATCTGGAGAGATGGTTCAGGGGTTAAGACTTTGCCTCACAAGCAGAAGGTCCTGAGTTCGGGTCCCAGATCCCACGTAAAAATGCCGGGTGGAAATGGCAGTGGGTTGCACTTCTAGCCCTGGTGGGTGGAGCTTGGGAATCTCAGAGTGAAGCAAGAAGGAAGCAGAAGCCATCCAGGATGATGCCCGAAGTTACCCTTGGGCCTCCACAGGGACACACAGTGCTCTCTGATACACACATTCTTGCAAAAATAAAGTTAAAAGAAAGAAAAGGGTGATGCTCTTGGCTTGAGATGTGATGTCATTGTGCACGCTGCAAGAAATTCAGTTACAGTTTTGAAGTAGGGTCTTTTTCCTGTAAAGAGCCAAATGGAAACTTCCTTGCCTTGAATGTGTGAGGAGTTTCACAGGTATTTCATACTTATTTGTGTGTGTGTGTGTGTGTGTGTGTGTGTGTGTGTGTGTGTGTGTGTGTGTGCATGTTAAAGAAGGCACTTTGTGGAGGCCCAGGGGTGACCTCGGGAATCGTCCTGGATTGCTTCTCCCTCCTTGGTTCACTTGGGGCTTTCCCAGGCTGCATCTATCCCTGGTGTTTTTAGATGGTATTGGGCTCTGAACTCAGATCCTTTTGCTTGGGAGACAAAGGCTTAACCCCGAGCCCTCTCTCCAGCCCTGCCGCCTTGGTTTTTGAGACAGGATCCCTCCTGTCTCAGCATTAAACTAGGCTGACCTGCCAGAGAACACCAGGTACCTGTTGGTTCAGTGCTCCAGTGCTGGAGTTGTAAACTCGCGGGACCACGCTGGCTCGTTGTTCTTGTTAAACAGCTGTAGGGATTGAAATCGGGTCCTCAACGTGTACGGCAAGCACTCCACAGACTGAGCGGTCTCTCCAACCTCCCCTACTCCCGAAAGACCACTTAAAGGTTCACAGTGCATTGAGTCGGGTAGGGGCTGTGGACATAAACATATGTGGACATGAACATGAAATCCTGTTTATGAACTGACCTCTACCTTACCCCTTAGTCACACTGACGTGTACTTCACCCCTTGAGCCATCTTATCACCAATAACCAGATGTTTCATCCTGTTTGCTAGGTTTGCTCTGTTTGAAATTTGTTCCCTGCCCTATAAAAAACCCAAGTCCTAAGTGCTTGGGGCCGCTCTTGCTCCCGAAAAGCAGGGTGACCCCAGCGCGCTGGTGAATAAAGCCTCTTGCCTTTGCATCGATTCTGGCGTCTCCGTGTCTTTAGCTGAGGGGCTCGATCGGGTGCAGGAACTTTGGTTCCAACAGGGGCCAGCTTGGGATGGGGCGTCCGGCAGCCTCTGCTTTCTCCAGTGCTTCCAGCCCAAAGCCATGGCTTGGGAAGCCAAGCAGCATGTGTGTAACCAGGAAGATTGTCCCGGTGTCTGATTGTATCTGCAACAGCATGAACATTGACAAGTTCCATCAACGAGTTTCATCACAGATGTGGACACTTGCCTGGAAGTTCCTTCTGGGATCTAATTTAAAGGCTGTGGTTAGGAGGTCGGGAGGCAAGCAGATGGCAGTGGAGAAAAGCAGGGTGACAGCCAGACTCCCCCAGCCTGCGGTGCCGCAGACTGCTCCCTGCGGAGGACTTCCGGGAGGAGTGCTCCTGGGATGTGGCCTTGGACCAGTCTCTCAGGACCATTGACACCAAGTGCCTTGGGACAGGATCTGTGCTGTGCTGAGGAAAGGATCTGAGTTCGAGTCCTCCCATTGTCATTTGCTATAGTTGAGTGACTTTGAGCACGTTACTGTACCTATGAACCACCGCCTGTGTGACATGTGGATCAGGGACTAATCCCCATTCTGAAGGCTTAAGGATTGCAGGGATTATAGGCAATTGCATCTCTGAGCGGGGAACTGCTACCCTGTCATTTGGTTATCAGAGACACCTTGGACAGAAAGAGTTTACAGTGGGTTGCAGAGCCTAAAAGAATCATGTGGGGGCTTGGGAGATGGCTCAGTGCTTTAAAGTGCTTGCTGTGCAAGATCCCATGAAAAATGCCAGGTAGATGTGGTAGCCCACCTGTCATTCCAGCCTGGAAGGCAGATCCTGGGAATCCGCACACAAGACTAGCTCTACAGGTGAGCTGAGAGTTTGGTTAGCAATCTTATCTCAAAAGAAAGTGAAAGGCATCCATCTAGGATGATTCCTAATATTAATCTTGGGTCTCCACACACATATCACTCACATGCACACACATCCGTTTGTGCTCTCCCACATGCAAACATGCGTACATGCATACACACAGACACACATACGCACACATGCATACATGTACATACATAAGCTACACATGCACATACACACACACACACACACACACACACACACACACACACACACACTGATCTTCTTAGAAACCGTGCCTGCTTCCTCCCCTGGCCTCGGGCTCTCCTGGAGAGAGAAGCCCTGGGCGTGGGCTTTGAGCAGTCCTTTGTGGAGTGACTTCTTTACTGCAGAGGAGGCTGGGAGACAGGGGGGTTGGCATGGGGATGGCGAACGTGAAGTGCCAGTGATCTGTCCAGAAGGCAGTTCAGCTAGGACCCCCGCCCCCCTGCAACATGGGAGACATCCGCAGCCCTGTGCGGTTTGCAAGCGCGGCCTGTCTGTCACAATGCATTCTGCAAGCGGACGGTGGGAGTCCGGTTTAATTTCGAGTCTGCTGGGAGACTCCAGCAGCGTGTCTCCGTGGCACGGAATCATTATTTACAATGAAGCACTTCCAGAGAAGCAGTAAAGTTAATGGAGGTTTCAGTGGAATTAGCCTTGTTAAGTTCCCCAGCGACAAAGCCGGCTTCCTTCGCCAGCAGCCGCATGCGTCCAGCCAGGAGCCAGGGCACAGGGCGGGGACCGGTTGACGTGTGGATGAAGTGGGGAGGGATTCCAAGCAGCGAGCCCGGGCCTCAGGTACTGGCCTGGGGCGGCCTTCACGGTGCGGCTGCTGGCGACCGCCCCGCTGGGCCTCGCTGTAGTTTTCTGGCAGCGTGTTGAGAGCTGCGCGTTCTGCTGCTGGACCTCGGCTCTGACTCCAGCCAGCAGAAAGGCCGAGAACTGCAAAGCGTGTGGGAGACCCAGCACTCTGTGGGCCCGTTCTCCAAAGCGGTGACCAGGGTGTACCCCATGGAGGGCGAATCTCGGGTGGGCCGTATGCCACGAGGACGACTCATGGTGCATGTTGCGTGTGCACATGTGCATGTGCACGTGCGTGTGTGGTGTGCGCGCGTGCATGTGTGTGGCCACGAAAGTCCAGGCAGATTGCCACGGGAGCCCCAGTGTCCCGGGAGCTGCAGCCAGCCAGATGGTGAGTTTGCATCCAGATCTCGGTGACCTGGAACATGTTCTGCGGGCTCTAAGCTTCCTCGAGGGTCATGGGAAAGTCTGTGACTTACGACATATGAAGTGCTTGAGTGGTCCTGGGGTCTTCTCTGGTCCCTCCCAGCTTCTAACCCTTGTCTCCACTCGATGGTTCTGGGCCGGAGCACACGCAGGACATGCCTCTCCCATGCTGAGGGTAACTTCCGCTCAGCCCACGGGAATCAGAAGGTTGGACAGCAAGGCGTCGTCCTCCCTTCTCCTCTTGCTTCTCTTCCAGTGGTGCTTCCTAGGCAGGACACAGCAGGAGAAGAAACCCTGTGCATCCAGCTCCTTCTTTTATTTACTTGGGAAGGGGGGGGGATGAGAAAACAGAGGGAAGGAGGAAGGGAAGGAAGGAGAGAAAGAGAGAGAGAGGGAGAGGCACACGCCTCACACAGGCATGTCATGGCTCGCAGCTGAGATCAGAGGACAGCTCTGAGAAGTCAGTTCTCTCTTCCCACCATAGGGGCTTCCGGGGATCAACTCAGGTCCCTAGGTTGGTGAGCAGGCACCTTCCCCTGAGCCATCTAGCCAACCCCATCCTTTTACACTCCAGGTCTGGCAACACCATCTCCTCCCTTGAGCTCTTGACTTTCAGCTCTCTGGGAGTTACTGGCTTCTTATTCTTTCCAGGCTTGATCTTGGCTGAAAGGCGGAGAAGCACTTCTTACGTTCTCTAACTCCTGGGCTCTGTCTTTTTCTTATAGCACCGGTCCCGGCACATGCGGCACGGCTAAGCCCCTTTTGAAGGACTCAGCGTGGGGTCCTGCTCCCTGCCTTGACTCTGTCTGATGGGGGGGGGTCCCTCATAACAGGGGCCCTGGAATCAGACCAGACAAGGTCTCCTTCATCCCTTGCTTCCGGCGAGACCCCAGCACTCTTGTCTGTGCCTGTCATGTGGGGACGGTAACAGCTCCACTGCAGACTCGTTACTGTGAGGACGGAGACAAGGGTAGAACCAAGAAAAGACATTAACACCGTGTGAAGACATGCTTTCTGGAAGGTTCTGTTGCGTTCTCTGGTTGGTATGAAGGCTGTTGCGGATGCCATTAAGCAGGACAGGGTGGCATTGGGCCTGGGCTGAAGTATTTGTGGGGAGCTGGGGAGGATGAGGGGGTTGTTTGGTGGTGCCTAGAGACCTGGGCAGAGATAGCCTGGAACAATCTTGGTGTTTCTGCTCCACCTTCTCCACCTCCTCTCATTTTAGCCCAGCATTCCAACTGAGCACCAAGAACTGGGTTGTCTCAGGGTCACTCGGTAGGAGGACTCTCTAAGCGCGGTGGCCTTTTCTCACAGTCCCCAGAGTGCAGATAAATGAGGACACGTCGGTGTCTCTGTCTGACGAGCTGCCGGCAGCGCGGCTTTTAAAATCTACTTAGTCATTCATTTTGCCTAATTAGCCAGTGACCCAACACCAACCCATGATGTTATTTTCCATTCAGAACGACACTCCTGGGGTTTAGGGAGCTGGAATATTTTATCTGCCGCTCGACGGCCAAACTTGCAGCGCTTGTTGGCTTGGGATGGGGGGGGGATTGGTGGCACCGGCCCTGCCGGGCGGGTTATCTGACAGCCACAGGGGCTGGGAGCCGGTCGATACGCCATCCTTCAGGACTCAGTGGAGTGCCGGGTCAGCAGTCTTGGCGTAAATGGCTTTCCACGGGCACTTTATCTCCAGGAGGGCTTGTCATGCCGAACAAACTGAGAAACCTTGGAAGATTCTGAATCAGCAGGGGAGACTGGCCTTCTAAGCAGGGACCCGGGCGGTGGAGACCTGTCCGCCCAGCTACAGTCTGTAAAGCCCTGACTTCCGCCAGGGTGGTCTTGAGCAGTGGGACCCCCCTGCCTCCTAGCATGCTCTCCTGCCAGACCTGATTCTAGGGCGCGCGTTTCTACCCCCCAGTCTTTGCTCTCACTTAGCTGGGAATATCCTACTTTCTCCATGGATACAGATGGAGATCAGGTCCAGTTTTGTTCTCGCAGACTCTAGAGACGCCTCCGTGCCTGTCCATCCCACCCACCTCCCTCCTCCCTGTTCTCCACCGTGTCGTATAAGAGAGCTGTGTCTGTCGGGCTGGGGAGATGGCTCAAGGGTTCAAGCCTTTGCCTAGCAAGCAGAAGGACCTGAGTTCAGATCCTCACATTCCACATAAAAATGTCAGGTAGAAATGGTGACAGTCTGCAATTCCAGCCCTGGAAGGTGGAACCTGGGAAACCCCCGAGCAAAGAAGTAAGGAAGTAGAACCATCCAGCATGACTCCTGATGTCATCCGTGGGTCTCCTCAGGCACACACTGAAGTGCCTTCTTACACTCTCTCTTCTCTCTCTCTCTCTCTCTCTCAAAAATTAAAAAGAGAGATACGTGTTTGCATTTGACCCAAACTGGTTCCCCAGGACTACATACTAGTCAGACAGTCTCCCCAATGGTTCCGGCTTTTTAGTTGACTGAATACTGACAAGAAGCAGCTTAAGGTCAAAGGCACTATTTTGGTTCATGGTGGGAGAGACCTGGCAGGGGGGTGCGGGGCGGAGAGCGATGTGTGGGGGTGTTCAGCCCACTTTCTCCGTCCATTCCTTGCTTCAGACTGGGTTCCTGTCCCCCCAGCCGAAGCCCCCTGTGTTGACAGTGGGTGTTAAATCTGGTCAAGTTGGCAGTGAAGACTGAGCATCAGGCATGTGGCTAATGACCCATCCTATGGGGGGCGACAACTGCCCAGACTCCTGCAGTGATCAAAACCGTGGAAACAGCCCAGAGCCCCCCAGCTTTGTTACCTGAGTATCTCAGACACGAACAAGGTGCGTCTATTCTAGGAACAGAGACTCCTGCGTCCTGGGAATGGCCACAACGAGGATGGCTCTTCACCCTTCTGCCCACAGTTAAGATGGCCCCATCTGTGCCCTGGGAATGGCCCTGCCCACAATGAGGATGGCTCTTCACCCTTCTGCCCACAGTTAAGATGGCCCCATCTGCCCCTCACAAGCATGCTCAGAGACCCCGCTCTCTGGAGATTCTAGTCCCAAGTTGATAGTGAATACTAACCATCGCAAGGAGGGGTCGATATGCCTGTAAGGTGGTCTCCTAATGAGGAGCCCCCCTTCAATGCTGATCACAAGGAGGAGTCGATGTGCCCGTAAGGTGGTCTCCTAATGAGGAGCCCCCGTCACGGCGACCTCCACCCCTGGAAGAGAGATCAGCAGCCCGGCTCACGTTAGAGAAGCTTATTGAGAAGGGAAAAGACGGCCGCTCTCAGGCCAGGCAACAGAACAGCAGCAGCGTCCGGGGAGGGGAGGGGTTGAGCTAGGGGGCTTGTGTGACCAGCGGAGAAGTACTGAGGTCTCTGCCTGCGTGGACAACCCAGGAAGTGGCTTATCCGGCCCGCCATAGCGCGGGAGGCCGGATGAAGGTCCGCGGGAAAGTACCCGGGAAGTCGCTGCAGGGTCTGCTGCCCAGGGGGAGGGGAGGACAACGAGGGGGGGAGGGGAGCTGCGGCAGGTGCTGCACTCAGTTCTGGCGGGGGCTGGGGAGGACCCTATTTCCCTCAGTACCGCGCCCTCCTTCGCCCGTGTTCTCCCACGCGCAGGATGATTTGTTAAAGGCCTGCAGCTCACGTGGGCTGCCCTCGAGCGCTGCGGCGGACCGGGACTCCAGACTTTCAAAGTCATCCTGAAGGATACCGACCAAGATGGCACACTTAACTTTTCCCTTTAATTTTTTTCTCCCGTTTTATTTTTAATACTGCGAACTTCACGCTCAGGTCCCTTAACATCTGGACATCCAGCTGCAGGTGTTCCCGTGATTCCCAGACACACCGGCCCTCCAGCCCCGATGGCTTGGAGGACAAGATGACGCAGTCATGTCTGGTAGCGGTTAATTGGTTTGGACCGCCAGGGCCGGAGGCCGAGCTTCGCCAGATGTGCTCCAGATTGAGAGACAAGGCTGAGTTCCATCCGAGCCCGCCCTGCCTGGGGCTGCACACACCCTTCCTCCGCAGATCGCCTCACCTCTCCTCCTACGGTTCCCTCATGCACTGAGCACTCTGGCTTTGGAGAAAGCCGTGTGTTCCATTCCTCTGGAGATGGTCTGGGGCTGTTGTAGTGACAGCAACAGAAGCGAGATTCCTGGCGGGAAATTAAGCATTCGACTAGGTTAAGAAGCCAAACGTTAGTTGAAGATTTTATACGTTAGGCCGAAGAGAAGTGGGAGATCCGGGGCTAGGATGTGCTTACCCAGCATGCACCAAACCCTGGATCTGATCTACTGCCCTGCATAAGCCGGATACCGTGTAATCTCAGCACTCCAGGTAGAGGCAAAAGGACGAGGGGTTCAAATCCATCCTCAGCGCCATGGTGAGCTCAAGGCCAGCCTGGGATAGATGAGAGTCTATCTTAATAATAATAATAGTAATAATAATAATAATAGATAAAGGGCTGGCAAGATAGCTCATTGGTTAAGGGGCCTGCTCCGAAATCTGGTGACTGAGTTTGATTCCTCAGAAGCCCACATGGTGGAAAGAAATAAATGACTCTCTTCCACCTACACACCATGGCATTGATGTGCATGCCTTCTCTGCACGTGTCTCTGTGTCTTTCTGTCTCTCTTTCTTTCTTATTTGCTTAGTCTTTCCCTCTCCTTAGTCTATCAAAAATATAATAAATAATGCATGTGTATGTGAATACAGGTACGCACTTGAATGTGTGTGTGTGTGCGCGCACGCGTGCACATATGTGTGTGTGTATGAGTATGTGTGTGTGTGCCTGTGGAGGCCCAAGGGTGACATTTGGAATCCTTCTGGATTGTTCTACTCTTTATTGCTTTGCTCCGGGGTTTCCCCAACTCTGCCTTCCAGCTTTGAAATTTCAGGCCATAGCCATTTTCTGCTTGGCATTTTTACTTGGGATCTGGGGACCTGAACTCAGGTCTCTTTGAGCCAACTCCCCAGCCTTAAAACATGCTTCTAAAAAGTGGGAGTTCCGTGTCCAAGCCAAGGCCTTAGAGCGTGAAGGGGGCTTGTGGGGCCTGGTGGGTGGAGACAGAGATGGGGCGTGGCGGGGAGGCCACTCCAAGGACTGAGGAGCGCAGTGCAGAACAGAGCGCTTGGGCAGTATCGCTGTGTGAGCGTGGAGCTGCCCACGTCTCCGCGTGTGGCTTGGGTCTTCTTGGTGCCGTGTAGGTTTTCCACTGAGATATGACCCTCGTTGGGCTGAAGCTTCCAGAGTCAGCCCCGTGGCTCCTCTCCTCGGCTCTGTTTATGGAAGGTTCTGGGTTTGCAGGTGACACCGTGACAGCCATGCGCCCCCAGCTCTTTGCTGGCTGCAGACTGTCCTCTTGGATTTTCAGAGACAAAATCCAGTTAGTGGAAAGACACATTGATTTCCAAGAGGGGCATCCGCCCGGCCTCTTGAGATGTCAAACATCCTCCCCCGGTGGCTCGGTATCTCTTCTTTATTCTGCTCGTCCAACGTTTCAGTTGTGAGGAACTCTATGTGTCCACACAAGCTCATCGCGCACAATGGCTTGCAACGCTGTTTATAGAAATGCAGGTGAGCTGATCCCCGCCTCTCTTAGGTCTTACACTGACTTAACACTCTCAGGTTTCCCGTCTCCCACGCCCCAGAGTATGTGAGCTTCAAGAAGTCAACAGTAGCCTGGTCGTGGTATCAGGAGACAGAAATGGGAGGATGTGGAGGGGCGGATACACTTGCTACCTAGCCTCCTCTCCAAACCCTGCGGAAGACTTGGTGGCGAGAGGTTCGTTAGACCACCCGAGGGGTCCCTGTAACTGAGGGGAGCTCGCAGGCCTATGGGATGCTCATGAATATGCATAAGCACGCTTTGCATATGCATGGTGCGATGGATGGGCCATATGGGACATGTTTCCAGGAGGCCTGGGGCATCTACCCCAACCTGGTGGGCTGCAAGGACTGGCCAGGAGGCAGCTGTCCACAGGCTCACTGGGGGTCCCCGTCTTCCCATGTACAAGCAGCAGATGCTTCCAAGTCCTGCTCATGGGGCAGCATCCCTGGGACCTCCAGTTGGCCACAACCAGGGGTTCCCCACCCACCTTCTGGCCTTGGCGCCGAAGTGGAGTTCAGGATGGTCTGTCTCTTGCTGCTGTTGCCGCTGCCCCCATCCGGGCTGCATTTGTGAGGCAAATATCAGAAGGCGGGAACCAAGGGTCTCCGAACTGGTCGCTCATCTTTCCCAGGAGGGCAAAGTTCACAGAGACAGGGAAGCCTGCCCTTTTGTTTACTGACAGGCGTCTCTGCTTCTAGCTCTGTGAAAATGACAATTTCATTTGCAAGGTGATAAAGAATGAGTGGAAATTTACCTGAGCGCCTGTGTAATTGAGCGACTATCAGTAGTATGAATAGGGGAGGCAAATTAGCCACAATGGGCCAACTCTCCGCTCCCCTCGGACTGGCTTCCCATTCTTCCTGCTCAATAGAGGATGCTGTCTCCTCTGCCAAATTAGCTGAACGCAGATAATGTTGTCAGAGAAGGGCTCCATTAGGCTTCTTGGACTCCTGACACCAGTACAAAAAAAGCCCCCTCCACCCTCCCTGCCACCCCCTACCCCCCCACCCTCAGCATTTCAGCTTCAAGCCTTTTCCTGCATGACTCAGAAAATAAATTTGTTTTGCAGGTCAGAGATGTGACTCTGACAGGTTCTCAGAACAGAAGATAAAAGAAAAGCTGGTGGCGCTGGCTGGCCTCCGGCGAGTCTAGTGAATTCCGCTGGGCCGCACGTCCCTGGGTGAGTCCCAGGGGATCTTCTGACTGGAGGTCACTGGAGACCTGGGCTTTGGCCCGGCTGTGATGTTGGCTTAGTTTGCCAGGTTGGCATGGAGAGATGACTCCGAGGAGTGATTTTGGAGCCAAATGTCTGGAAGGAAACTGACCCCATGAAGTTCAGAGCAGTGATGCCCAGCGCTGTAGCATTGGCTGTTGTGCTGTCTGAAGGTGGGCAGCTGTCTGGGAGGGAGGAGGCTGGGGCGGGCTTTCTCCCGCAGAGCAGCATGGGTAATGTCAGCATTTCTACAAACAGAAACCCAGCGAGTGAGAATCTCTTCCTATTTACTTCTTTTTAATTAATTTACTTGTGTGTGCGCGCGCGTGTGTGTATGTACAAGAAAGTACTTGAGTGTGCATGCCTGTGGAGGCCCAAGGGTGACTTCAGGAATCATCCTGGATTGTTTCTGCCTCCTTACTGCTTTGCTCTGGGGTTTCCCAGGCTCTGACTTGCAGGTCATTGCCACTTCCATCTGGCATTTCTATGTGGGCTCTGGGATCTGAACTCAGGTCCTTTTGCTTGCAAAGCAGAGGCTTTAACCCCTGGGCCATCTCCCCAGCCCGCTTTGCGTTTTATCGAAGACACGAGGACAAGGTCTTTGGAGACCACTTCATCAGCTCGTTTGATAGAACGGAGTGCGTGTTACTGCGCACTCCTTTCTGGATGCGCACTGGTGGGCTGGGTTCTGTCGTCTTTGATGGAAGCGCAGCACACACCCTTCTGGGCATGAGCTGGGGGGCGGGGTCTCAGGTGATGTTACTCAAGGGGGTTCAGGAGGCAGAGACCTTCCACTGTACCTGCCCTGACGCCCAGCGTGAGGTCAGCTGGGGAAAGGTAAAGGAAAGTGAGCCCACCCCCGTGTGGGTGCCACCTGGAGGTTCATGAATAAAGAGACCCCCGCAATGGAGGTTCATGAATAAAGAGACCCCCGCAATGGAGGTTCATGAATAAAGAGACCCCCGCAGGAGGGAGAGACTTACTAGGACTTTATTTTGGTGGCTAAGGGAGTCGTAGTTTAGCTTTGAGGTGGGAGAGCATTAGAACAGAAGAGAGAGCTTAAGGTCAGAGAGAGAGAGAGAGAGAGAGAGAGAGCACCACGGTGGCACGGGAGGGCGAGGAGGAGAGGAGGGGTGGGCGAGAACACTAGGCGGCTTGGAGAGCAGAAGAGATGACCCTGGGGGGGGGTCACAACCTTTTATAGTATTGGGCGTGTGCGAAGGAGTTGCCTGGAGTTACCAAGAGAGAGGGCCGCGTGAAGACTAGATGGTGGTCTTAAGAAAACGACCACTGGCTGAAGCAGAGACTTTACGAAATGGCGGAGGAAGAATCCAGTTGCCTGGTCCAAGTGTTGTGTCGGCGAGGACCAGTCCTCTCGTGCTCTCCCAGGGGCCCGGCTCTGCGCCATGATGGGAATAGACTGGGCAGTGAGGGGCAGCAAAGTGGGTGAAGAAGCAGAGTCTGAAGATGGGGTAGCAGGGTGGGGTGCAGGGGAGTCTATGCCAATAGCCATCTGTGGGTACTTCTCAACTCTCTTTGTGACTCTCAGAACTGCTTGTGGTGGGGGGTTCAGAGATGGCTAGTATGTAGGAGTGCTTGCGGCACAAGTATGAGGATCCGAGTTCTATCCCCGGCACCCACGGAAAAAAAAAGATCAGAAACGGCTGTGGTTGCCTATAACCCTAGCTTAGTGGGCGGGAAAGGCAGATCCCTAGAGCTCACTGGTTAGTCCACTTAGCCAAAGCAGAGGGTGTCAGTTCAGGGACAGACCTTGTCTCAGGGGATATGGCAGAGCGTGACAGAACAGGAGACCTGACCCCTCCTCTGGGCTACACACACACACAAAGTACACACACACACATACACACACAAAGTACACACACACAGACACACAGACACAGACATTCACAGACACACATACACACAGACATACAGACACAGACACATACACCCACAGACTCATGAACACACACACACATAAGTTCACACATACTGCACAAACACACATACCACAGACTCATGAACACACACATACACCACACGTCCCACGACTTATTCTACACTATATGCATGCTAAGGACACACATGCACATATACCACATACACTAGAATGGGGGACAAGGTGCGTGTGGGGAGAAGTGTGTCCCTGGAAGCTGGGTAGAGTTGTGGAGACTGAACACAACCGTGGTGGCTTCTGCCTTCCCAAGCCGCAGCCGGGTTCTGCACAGACGCCCCAAGATGCTGGACAGGACGCATGGGTCACAGCTACCTTGGTTCACGCAGGCACCGTCTGGGGAGGGGCGCTGTGTCTTCTCACTCTCGCTTTCAAGCAGCAGGTGAACTCAGATGTCTTCCTTCAGGCATACAGCCCCCCAAACGTTCAGTTTGTCGTGGGTGCCAAGTCTCCCTTATTCAGGTGGACTTGCTTCGTGCATCAGGGAAGGCCACATTCCTCCGGCTTCGTAGATCAGCGGGAAGCGACCTGTAACATCCTCTCTGTCCATGAGTTTGGGAGCTTGAGATGGTCGGCCTTGCTTACTGTGTCCACTAGACCCCCACAGTGTGGAGATTCTGTGCCGTAATTATTTCAGCAGAGGACCCCACCAGCTCTGTGGCTACAGGCTGGGACTGGGGTGGCGTGGCCACGTGAGAGAGGACTTAGCCAGACCAGTGTCATCCCTCAGGGACCAGTGGTCCCCCCCCACAATGAGGGCTTATGTAGATCCCCACATGCACGCAAGAACAGACGTCCCCTATTGGACTGGGGGGACGCGCACAAGAAGGGACAGGAGCGAAGCTTGGGGGGGGCTGTCCCAGGAGAGGGTGGGGCGAGGAGATGAGGAAATGCAGGGAGGCGAGAACGGCAGTGAAATCATGGCAATTATAAAACGTTCAATCTTTACCTGTCACGAAGTCATGAATGTCAACGTCACAACTTCCTGTCAGAGAAAAAGTTGGACGGCAGAGGATGGAAGGCGACGCACCTCTCCTGTCGACAACACGCCGATGGGGGATTTTGAAGTCTCAGGGGGAAAACAGAAATTCATTTTGGAATGAATTTCCACCCTCCACTCCTCCTGTGTGCCCCCCACTCCTCTCCTGTGTGCCCCCTACTCCTCCTGTGTGCCCCCCACTTCTGTTGCCCCTCCCTTGTGTTGCCCCTCCCCAGTAGGTTCTATGAAGTCCCAAGGACTCTTACATCTCTTTCCCGACCCTTGGTCTTCTCATTCCCCTTGGGCATCAGCTGGACCCTGAGGTCCCCAAAGCTCTGGGCCCCTCATCGGCCTCTTTTTTCTCCAGGGGTCTCCATCTCTCTCCTCTGCTTTCTTCTCTCTGACCGGAAGTCTATTGGCTTTTTCTGGCTGAGCTCTGCTCCCCAGAGGGCCCCCGAGCGCTCCCAAAGTGTGCACCCCGATTCCCCAGGGCCGTGGCAAGGCTAGCCTGCTTGGGAACCTCTGTGCGCTCCCAGCGCCCTTCAGTGACCAGCGTGACACAACACGCACCCCCACCTCCCGATGCCAGTCTCGGCACTGTGTGCTCTGGTTCCTCGGACCTGTTGGTCGCACAGGGCACCCACTGGAGCCCGTGAGACCCAGGTGTCTCCCCTGTCCCGCCCTGTCACCCCAAAGGCTGAACAGGACCCTCAGCACCCCCCAAGGGTGGGAGTCGCATCAAGGTCCTCTCACTCACCCCAAACAATACTTGGGGCACCGGTTCAGGCTCAGGTCAAATCCTGTGCAGGTGCGGTCCGTCCCCGCCGCCCTAAATCATCTGTTTTATTCTTGGATGATGTCCTCCCCCAGAGGATTTCTCCTCCGTGGGCTGAAGGAAGTGAAAATGATATTTTAATTCATACACTGCAGGATTCCAAGGGATGGGCTCTGGGGGTTCAGAATGCTGTCAATATTTGAAATTCAGCTCCTGCAGCCGCCTGGTTTCCCAGAGGAGAGAAATCAGCTGAGGGAGAGGAAGGGCAGGAAGAGAAGCAGGCTGAGTGATTGGGCCGAGGGGGGGAGGCTTTGAAAATAATAAAAACCCACCTTGTGCTTGTTTGCTCAGCAATGAGATGGGAGTTCGAGGGAAAGCGCGCATGTGGGAACCGTCATTGCAACCAGGAAGCTGGTGGGGCAGAGACTAGGGGCACCCTGGGTGCAGGTGTCGGGGCACTCACTTGGCTCCAATCTGGCCCCCTGACTAGAGCTGAAGTGACTGGACCTAGTCGCCCAGGGTTTCCCTGAAGTCTGAGGACGTGGCTCCCACATCCTGAGGTTCCAGAAAGTACCCTCCCTGCCACTGTGTGGGTTCCTGTCTGCCACCCCTTCTTACAGCTCCTTACATGAAACCCAGAGTGAATCCATCCATTGGCTGGTGGATAGGTGGGAGGGAGAAAGGAAGGAAAGAAGAAGGGAGGGAGGAAAGGAGGAGGGAGGCCGGGTGATCTACACAGTAGTCACTCCTGGCCTGAGGGACATGAGCGTCCACCAGATGTCCAGTGGTCCCTCTTCTCAGATATAAGCTGAGATAAAATGACCACAGGTGCTCTGCCACTGGGATTTACCCACAATGCTGTGGGCATCAGATCCCACAGACAAAGCTGGGACTCAGCCAGGGGGTGACTTTCTTCTCCAAGTCTAGGTGTGATCTTGGAAAACCTCCGGGATCTGGCCCTCTGAAAATGGATGTCTGGGATCAATGGCCACTCAAGCTAGTCTCAGGTCACGGAAGCACCTAGTATCCCTGCGCCCCATGTCCCTGTGTAGGAACTCGGGAGGTTCCAGGGCAGAGACTGGCTCAGCCTTAGACACGGACACAGGTCTGCATGCTCTTGACCGCCGGCAGGTGAGCAGCCTGCCCCCCCACCACGGACACAGGTCTGCATGCTCTTGACCGCCAGCAGGTGAGCAGCCTCCCCCCCCACCATGGACACAGGTCTGCATGCTCTTGACTGCTGGCAGGTGAGCAGCCTGCCCCCCCACCATGGACACAGGTCTGCATGCTCTCGACCGCCGGCAGGTGAGCAGCCTCCCCCCCCACCATGGACACAGGTCTGCATGCTCTCGACCGCCAGCAGGTGAGCAGCCTCCCCCCCACCATGGACACAGGTCTGCATCGACTGCTGGCAGGTGAGCAGCCTGCCCCCCCACCATGGACACAGGTCTGCATGCTCTCGACCGCCGGCAGGTGAGCAGCCTCCCCCCCACCATGGACACAGGTCTGCATGCTCTCGACCGCCGGCAGGTGAGCAGCCTCCCCCCCACCATGGACACAGGTCTGCATGCTCTCGACTGCTGGCAGGTGAGCAGCCTGCCCCTCCACCATGGACACAGGTCTGCATGCTCTCGACCGCCAGCAGGTGAGCAGCCTCCCCCCCACCATGGACACAGGTCTGCATGCTCTCGACTGCTGGCAGGTGAGCAGCCTGCCCCCCCACCATGGACACAGGTCTGCATGCTCTCGACCGCCGGCAGGTGAGCAGCCTCCCCCCCACCATGGACACAGGTCTGCATGCTCTCGACTGCTGGCAGGTGAACAGCCTGCCCCCCTTTCCCCGTGCCTGCCACCTCATAAGGCCCCAAGAGCCCAGGTGAACTTGGAGATGCTGTGTGCCCACTGCTGGGGAGGTGTGGGGGTCTCATCTGCCTCCCAGGTGGTTGGCTAGGGAAGTCTCCCCTGGGTCTGGTGGCTCAAGTGGCCTCCCCTTAGCAAGCAGGGAAAAGTTAACACACCATGCACATACATGCATACACACATATACACACACACACACACACACCCCACACACACACCACACACACATGCACACAAGCCTCACACATATGCACACCACACACACAATACATACCACATACACACACCACATACCACACACACACATGCACACAAATCTCACACAAATGTACACCACACACAATGCATACCACACACACACGTATACACACACGCCACACACACATGCACACAAAAGTCACACATGCACACCACACACACATGTACACACACCACATACACCACACACATGCACACACACACCACACACACACATCACACACACACACCACACACACATGAACACAAAACTCACACTTATGCACACCACACACACAATGCATACCACACACACCACACACACACATGCACACAAACCTCACACATGCACACATCACACACAATGCATACCACATACACACACACACACTGCACGCATGCTCACCGCAGACACCCCATATACACACCATGCTGTGTGTTTTTCGTATCTGTATTTGCTAACACAGTAAGACACAGGAGTGAGCCTGGTGGTGCCAAGTACCCGTTTCAGTGCCCACAGCACCATGTGTGTGGGGTCAGGAGAGGCCCGGCCTGGGTCCCCGGGGCACTAAACCATTTGGAGGTCACGGCGAGGAGAAGCAGTCACCAAACCGAGAAGCCCCCTGGGGCAGGCGCCAACCTGCCTGTGATAAATCACGCTGGCAACGTTTGGGCTGCAGATGTGTGTTCTGAGGACCCCTGAGTACCCGGACCTGTCGCTGGGTGATGGATGATGCTGCTTCCCCACCTCCCCACCTCCCGCCTGTGCCTGCTTCCCGCCACCACGGAGGCAGCCCCTGGGGAACCCAGGAAAAGAGCTGAACAGGCGCGCGGCTGTGACAGCCTTTTAAAGTGACTTTTCAAACTTCTTGTAATTGTTGATTAAGAGGCCAGGGCCTGGGAAAGCTGTGCTCACGCTGGGAGCCGTAAAGCCTTCTCCTGGAAGCTTCTGGAAGGCCAGCGTTCGGCTCAAGCAGGGCATTTGCACCTGCCCGCTTATCTCAAGAGCCCTTAGAAGACCCTCAGGAAGGGCTGCAAAGCCTTTGTTTTGAGAAAGGCAACTACTCTGGGGAGGGGGGAGGTAAGGCCGCTCTAAGGTCTGCGGGGCAGGGGGAGGTGGGTCAGCTTCTCAACTGGGTGGGATTCCCAGGTGCAGCAGTTGGGTGGAGTCTCCCCGCCACCTTCATTGGGCCACGGAGCTGCGTCCTCGCCCACGTGGGTCACGTGCGCGTAGACTCGGTTGCGGCAGGTTTGTGGTCACATTGGTTTTACCACCAGGGGTGCTGTGTCCGTGCCCCGCCCCCTGCCCTCGTTCCCACGCTCTTTGTGCCCCTCTTGCTTTCTTCCTGGCACACAGCTGCCATCTGTGGCTTGCGACCATCAGGGTAGTCCATGGACGCTCCCTTGGGGACGGAGGGGGTGGGAGCATCACGGGACCGTCACCTGGCATTCTGGCCTGGCTGGGCACCTCCCAGACATGGGTGCATGATTCTGTCTTAATTACACATGCTCTCGGGGGCTCCGAGGTCTGGGAGGGGCCCCAAGGTGTACAGGCTGAGAAAGGTTCATGGAAGGGGATTCCATCGACCCGGCCCTGGGGACGTGGGCAGCCATCTGGGTGGGCTTCCTGGTGATGTCGCTGCCTTTGAGGGGCCCTTGCTTCTGTGAGAACCCCAAGAATCCCCTTGCTTCATCAAGCTGGACCTTGGTGAAATCCTGACTTTGCCTGTCAGGGAATTCCTGTCTGGGGTGGAGAATGTGTCCTCTGTGGCATCCCCTGGCACGGGGTGGATGGGTGGGTGGGTGGGGGATGGGGTGGGTGGCAGTGGAGCTTTGGGGCGCCTCGGTCACTTACACAGTCTGCTCTCACATCAGTTGTGCTTCTTTGTAATCCCAGTTTTCATGGAGCTGCCTGGGTCTTAGGGGTTCAGAGACAAGTGTTTGTAAACTGGTGTGTTGCCACGTGGCTTGCTGAGACTGTAGTGAGGGGTCCTGTTCTGGAGCCGACCCTCCCCTGCCAGGCCCTCAGCCAGCCTTACAGTGACCAGACAAGGTCTCTTTCCTAATGAGCAGACCTTAAACCCCGTCAGAGAGCGCTCGGTTGTTCCCCTGCGTTCATTCAGGCCTCGGCTGAACGGGATCAGGTCGAAGCTCACAGGACTCCTTGCTGGTAAGAGCGGATGGCTCCCCCCAGCATGTCCCCACCATCAGTGTGGCCGCTGGCCTGCGAGGAAGGGGCTTTCTGGTCACTTCAGCTGAATTTTGTCTTGTCCTGTGATTCAAATGTATGTTGTCTTCAGCAAAGAGGTCTTAATGGCAGATTCTAGGGACCACCCAAAAGCTATTTTTTGGGGGGGGGGCAGGCTAGGCTGTTTTTTTGGGGGGGTCTCCTTTGGGACTTCTCTCAGAGTTTTTTGATGTTTCGTAGTACTAGTTTGTGTGTCTCTTGTTACAAAGGGGGCACCTTGGAGAATGGTCACAGGAGGGAGAGGGCAGGTAATGCTTTGTTGCTTGGTTCCCGCTATGGGTGATGAGCTTTAGAATGTTCTGGGAGCCGTCTCTGAGCATGCCTGTGGGGGGTTAGCTTGGGAGCCAGGTCTCTGAGCATATATGTGGGGGATTAGCTTGATTAGGTTGGCTGAGGTGGGAAGAAGCCTGTCCGAACTTTCCTGAGTCCTGTGTGTCCTATATCTACTTGTTCATGGAAGCCTTCGACAGTCCACTGGAGTCTCCCCCCAGAGCATTATGTTTTCTTTATTATTATTATTATTATTTTTGCATGTGTGTGTGTGTGTGTGTGTGTGTGTGTGTGTGTGTATCAAGCGCACTTTGAGTGTATGTGCCTGTGGAGCCCAAGAGTGATATTGAGAATAATCCTGGACTCTACCTCGTCATTGCTTTGTGATAGGATCCCCGTCCTCCCTGCACCTTCCATATTTGGGCTGAGCTGCTAGCTGATCACTACCTTTTATGGTCAGTTAGTGCCTGACCTGACCACACTTCCTGGATGAGCAGAAGACCTAGATGTCACTTCCAGACCCTGCCCCCTCAGCCCACCCACCAACCCTGAGGGGACACAATCCACCCTTTTCCCTCTTCCAGGCCTTTCTCTCCCCCTTTTCCTACCATTGGCCCAGTGGTTCTGGAACCGCCACTAAAACTTCTATTTAGTCCGTGGTGTGGTGCATTTTTTTTTTTTTTTTTTTTTTTTTTCCCGGTGCTGGGGACCGAACCCAGGGCCTCGTATGTGGTGCATTTTTTGAAGTAAAACCTTACCCTTCGTTCTGGGGTTTCTCCGGCTCTGCCTTCCAGGGCTAGAAGTGCAGGCCGCTGCCATTTCTACCTGGCATTTTTACGTGGGATCTGGGATCTGAATACAGGTCCTCCTGCTTGCGAGGGAAAGGCTGATTTCCTCTCTATTCTAATGCTAACTACCCACTTGCTCTGACATCCCTCCTGGTGACCCTGGGTGGGATAGGACCATCTGGCCTGCTGAGGGCTGCTCCGTGCTTTGGGCAAACACATCTGTTCGCACAACACCGTCTGGGGCTCCCTTTTGCGGATCTGCTCGGGACCCTCGATTGCAGGTGGATTGCTCCCTGGGTCGGTTGGCGCGGTGAGCCGGATGGCCAGTCTGCGCGCTGACCTTCATGGCAGCTATGATGTTCACCTGGGCCCGAGAGTGCCACACAGGACGGGCTGCGAGCAGAAACTCCATCTGTTGGGTTCCGAGTCGCCCTTCGCCTCCAGCAGCCCGGGCTCCGGGCTGTGGGCTGCCATGTTTTGCAAATTGTGATAAAATAGAAAGGAAATTCTTCCTCTTTTATTCTGGGGCAGGGTCACAGAGCGTGTCCTTGCTCACGCTTGGGTTTCTCCACTGACAGAGCTGGCTGGGTGAGCACCTTTCTCCAGGGCTTGGCACACATTGCAGAATGGATTCTGCTGGCAGGCTGGGTTCTCTTCACATCTGCGACACCGGCGCTTCGTCCTTGATTCCCACCGAGATGAGTTAGATCCATTGGCCATCCTGGACGACAGGACTCGGACTGACAGGGTCTGCTGCAGTGTGCCTCCCACCCCGTGGCGAGTTTAGAACGTGGGCTTTGCAGCTTTCAGAGATGCTGCGTCTAGATCTAAGGGTCAGAGTGGCACTGGCCATCCATGCTTCCGAGCCGACGTCCTGGGAAGAGCCCCGAGGTCCAGCCCCTGATGGATGATGTCCCTGGATCTCTTTAGCTGGGACAGGTTTGTTCTTAGCACAGACGCAGAGACATTTCCGCAGGTGCCCCCACCCCAACGTACAAACCTCTCTCCAAGTCCTCTTCTGGCCTTGGGGTTGATCGTGACCTGATACGACTCAAGTCAGAGAAGATTCCAGGATGGCCGGAGCTGCTTCAGGGTCAGGACCCGTGTTTTCAGGGTAATGCGGCGCCCGTGAGTCTCCCCACGGAATGAGGGGCTCCCTGTGGATGACGGATGAGCACGCCATATTTCTGTTTGCCAAGGTGTCTTACAAGCCCACCAGCAGATGGCTTCTTGGGAATCCTCCAGGGAGCCAGGCTTGTAAATCCAGCAGCAATGTGGCAATCCGGCCTGCAAAGGCACACGAGGGGACACGGGCAGTGTTTCTCCCCGTAAGCGCAAACCTGGACACAGAGTTGGAGAACACCGCAATGGCCTTTACAGTTAGGGTTCAGCCAACCAGGTATGGTGGGACACCCCCTGCGATCTTAGCACTTGATAGGCTGAGGCGGGAAGATTGAGAGTTCAAAGCCAGTTTGGGCTGCCTAGCAAGACCCTGTCTCAAAAGGAAAGAAAGAAGGAAAACAAACAAACCAACCTCTGTATCCATGTCTCACACGGCTGAGTGGCCCTAATGGGCGACAGCTGAGCCCTGTGACCCAGGCCCCCTCGGAGGGCTTGGCTTAAGTGGTTGGCGTATGCTAACCCTGGACCGGTGCTGTGCAGGCTGGGCTGGCTAGCTTGTGGCTAAGGGAGCGCGACCCTCCGGCACGACTGGGTTCTAGCCCTGGCCCTGGCACACTGGGCAAGGGTGCTCGTCCCATCTTGGGATGACAGAGCCCCAGGTTTTCAGTCTGAAAGAAATGAAGACCCCAGGGCCCCCCTTCTGAGGACAGCCCCATGCTGGCTCAGAGACCGCTCTGCTTAGCCCGAGAGTGCTGAAATTGTCTGCATGCTGTCCCTAAATTCGTGACTGAACACCTTGGGGGAAGCGAGGGTTTTTATCTCGGCTTACGATTTTGGTTACAGTTTCTTGTCCCGCTTGGCAGGAGAGCTCACACCAACACCAGGGGCTGAGGGAACTGTCCACACCAGATCCATTGCCGAAAGAGGGACAATCCTCACTTACCAGACCAGCCTGTCTAGCCAATTTCCTTCACCAGCCCCTCCATCTTATCCACCCTGGGCGGGTCTTCCTGTCAATCAGACGGCCTCTTGCAGGCCTGCTCAGGGTTTAACTCAACTACTGATTCTTTACAAACTTGCCCAGGCCTTGAATCTCTCAGTTCTTAGGTTGACTGACCCCTGTATCTACGGCAGTGAAGTTTTGTGCCATGCCTGTCCCCTCAGCGGGCAGGAGAGATGTGTCCTGTGGACGACAAAGCAGAGAATAGTAAGAGGTGGCACAGGTTGCCCTTTGGTTGGTTCACTTGCCATCGATACAGCAAAGCCTGGGTGACTGACATCTCTGGGTTCCATCCTGGGTCTTGAGTTGTCCCTCCTTCCCCCCAGTGTGTCTCAGGTCAGTCTGTTGATTGGGTGAATGACCACGGCGCTCCCTGGCAGTAAAAGGCGCCTCTTGTTTTGAGGGCTTTCTCCTCTACCCTAGGATGAATGCCCCACGGAGCAAGGGAGCTACTCAGACCCATCCCTGAGAGCCAACAAAGTCAGTCCACCTACGGGGGCAGGTTTTCCTTCCCCAACCCCTGCTCCCCGCCAGGGTTTTATGGCGTCACGTGGGCTCCCTGGCATTTAGCTTTCCCTGGTCCTCTCCCCGAGGTTTGGTCCCATTAATGTTTACGAGCAAATAAAACTTGGATTGCTGCTCTGGGCTGTGGGATCGCTGCTCAGTGGAGCAGGACACGTCATTGAACTGATTCCCGCTCCTTTGACATTCCTTCACTTCCACTGCCTCGCCCTCCAGAAGATGAACGAGTGGAGCCAGTCCTCACCTCCCGGCCCCCCAACCTCAGGGTGTTCCGTCAGTCAGTCAATCGCAAAGACTCTGGGGACCAGAGTCAACCCCGAGAACGCGCGGATGTTGTCATGTCCCAGGGACATGCAGATGAGTCCTTTGGGGACCAGTGACTGCTGGGGGTCACAGGTAGGATGTGGCCTGTTTTTCCCCAGGGCGGGGCTGGCTGACGGGCCCGATGACATCTCATTCCTTTTTCTGGCAGAATTTATTAATTCAAGAAGAAAAATGTGTCTGATCTGTGTGGGGTGCCATGTAGGACTGCCCCCCATGTTTGGAATCAGCATGTTGTTTATTTTTATTCCTGAATATACGGAGTCCTAGACAGGGTTCTTTTTCATGGGTTGGGAGGGTTTGAAGGATAGGTTTGGACTGTATATTGGCTGTGTTCTGTGGGAGGCCACAGTTAGACTCATTATACATACGTACACACACACATATATGTACATATATGTATATGTAATGCCCATATGTATGTGTGTGTGTGTGTGTACAAGAGACACTCGAGTGTGCATGCCTGTGGAGGCCCAAGGGTGACCTCGGGAGTCATCCGGGATTGTTCTTCCTCCTCTTTGCTTTGCTCTGAGGTTTTCTAGCTCCACCTTTCAGGACCAGGATGATTGGCCGCACCATTTCCACCTGGCACTTTTACACGGAATATGGGGATCCAAACTCAATCCTTTTGCTTGCAAGGGAAAACTTGAGCTTTCTTCCTTGTTCTTTATTTTATTATTTGATTGATTTATTTTTTTGGACAGACTCATGTATTCCAGCCTGGGCTTGAACTTGCCGCTTTGTAGTGGAGACTGACCTTGAGTTCTTCCTTGTCCCACCTCCAACTCCTGACTACTAGGATTATAGGGATGTGCCACCCAGCTCTGCCAAGGACATATCCTGAAGGAGGGATTTGTGGGATTTATGTCCCTCTGGGGCGTCAGCAGGGCTGTGAACTAGGCAGGAGGCAGAGGAGTATCTCATTGGATGCCGCCTTGTCTCTGGGGACTGAATTAGCCAATGCTCCCCACCGGGGTCCATGTTTGACCCACTGATGCACAGGCATGTCATGTCGGTGCACCCCCAAATCTTTTAGGAGCAGCAGAGGTGTGAGGGGGCCAAGATGTGGTTCTGATCTTGGCGGGGAAGGTCTCACAGGTTAGGACAGACCATAACTTGTGCCCCGTAGAGTGGAAAAACAGTGGAGGGATTGAGGGGCTTCAGTGGGGGGAGGGAGGCCCGAGGAAGCCATGAGCCTCACGGCCTGGCACCCTAGAAGCCAAGACATCTTGGCTGTTGACGCGTTCGTAGGTCTCCTGGATGCACGGAGCCTGCAGGGAGCAGGCTGGACGTGCCTGGTGTGTGTGTGTGTGTGCATGTGTGTGCATGCGTGTGCATGCGTGTGTGTGGGGGGGAGAATTTATCCATTCATCCATTGGTGGGTACCTCGGATGGTGGGTTTTGACAGGATGTGACGTCCCTTTTTAAAAAGGACCAGGGGAAATTTTGGGAGCCTGGCTGCAGTCAGGGAGGCCAGTTAGGAGGCTGCTGCGACCTCAAGGGACAGTGATGGTGGCAGCCTGGGCTGGAGGGCTGCAGGGTGGGGTAGTTGGTTCTCGTCTGGACACGGAAGATTTCTTTTTAAGAAGTATTTCATTAGTCAGCACGTGTTAATAGTGCTACTTATCACTGCTGTCCAGTGTGATGCGTTTCACACATGTGTCCAGTAGGTGTGGGATCACATTGAACCTCTTTTCATCTGCCACGCCCCCATTCTCCTGACCTCTAGCAGCCACTATTCTATATCCAGGTCAGCAGGTGTTAGCTTCTACACGTGAGAGGGACCATGCAGTAAATGTCTTTCTCAGGCTGGCTTGCCACACCTAACGTAATTTCTCCAGCTCCATCCATTTCACTCCGAATGACAGAATTTTATTCCTCTTTGCGGATGAAATATACTTGTGTGTATATATGTGTGCATGCATACATGCGTGTGTGCGTGCGTGCATGCGTGCGTGCGTGTGTGTGTGTGTGTGTGTGTGTGTGTGTGTGTGTGGTATAGAATTTACTTGTCCATCCATCAAGAAGGTACCCAGGATGACCCCATCTTTTAGCTACTGCGGATACTGTTGACATAAACATAGGCATGCAGGCTTTTCTCTGTTATGTTGATTTCATGATTTGAATGTCAGCTCCCCCTGTCCCCCCTCCCCCCCTTGCAGGCTCAAGTCTTTGAATCCTTAGCTGATGTTAATATTTGGAAGGTCGTGGCACCTTTAAGAGGTGGAGTCTTGCTGAAGGAAGGCGTGTGGAGGGAGGAGGGTCTTGAGGTGTGGTGGCCCCGCCCTGCTTCCTCTCCCGTGTGGTTCTCTCTGCCTCCTGATGGTTGTGGTGACCTGATTTGGCTTCCTGTTTCTGCCGGCAGCTGGTCATCTGCTAGGTGAGTCTCACCATAAAAGAGTTATATCCTCTCCGGAACGGCACGTCAACCAAGTAGCATATCTCCCCCCTCCCTTGTGTGTAAGTATGGTCTCACAGCCACAAAAACAAAGTAACTGCAATGGTTGATTAATTTCTTGCGAATGTTTGTTTAGACGTGAGACAGCTGGATCACTGGTAGATCATCTTGTTCTTGTTTTACAAACAACTTCCACACTGGTCTCTAGGATGACGGTGCAGATTTATATCCCTACCAACAGTGCGTGAGAAGTCTTTTTTTCTCTGTCGCCTCACCAGCATTTTTTGTTTTTATTTTGAAATCAGATATTGTAAGTGAGGTCAGCGATCGCTCTCTGTCTTGATTTTCCCGTTTTAAAATTGGGTCGCTTGGATTTTGTTGTTATTTTTTTTGAGTTCCTTATGTATCCTGCTTTTGATCCTCTGTTGGAGAGACGGTTGGCAGATGTGTTTGCCCAGATGCAAGTCACCTGCCCACTCTGTTGGTTGAGTACTTTGCTACAGCCTATGTAGAATTTATAATTTAATCCAGTCCTGTTGCTTATTTTTGTTTTGGGGGTCATCATGAAAATATCATCATCACCCATGCAAGTGTCCTGAAGTGGTTCAGCTATTTTTTTCTCATAGCTTCACAGTTTGGGTTTTGCATGTAGATCTTTGGTTCATTTAGAGTTATGTACAGGGTAAGAAGTAGGGGGTCAAATTTTAGTCTTTAGCTTTTGGATGTTGCCCCAGCAGACCGTCCTGTATTCAGTGTGTTTTGAAGCCTTTGATGAAGTTGGCAGCTAGGTATAGATGTCAGTACTTAAAGGTTAAGTCTGGGCAATCTGTGAAGAGTTGGTAGTCAAGAGAAGCTCAGAGCAAGCCTGGGGGAGATTATCTAATTCATGAGAGAAGACCCCGCCCATGGCAGGTGGACTGCTTCCCTGGACGGGTGGATAAGACAGAGAGAACTGGTTGGAAATTGGCATACAGAAGCCGGGCAGGCAAGGAACTATGTCCCTCTCTCAGCAGTTTCTATGGAGAATCTGTCCAGCTCCCTGACGAACTCTCCTGCATGCTGATGAGTATAACCAGGATCCAAGTCAGAATAAACCCCAACTTCCTCTAAGTTGTAGGAAGATTGAAACCAACACGATGACTGGAGACGTGTGAGTCTGTTTCTGGATATATAACTATTCCACGAGTATATGTGTCTGTTTTTATGTCTGTATCATGCTGATTGGTTACCATGAAGCTGCAACATGTCCTGAAATAAGAAATAATAATGTTTCTGATCTTCTTTTTCTATTTAAGGTTATCTAGACTACTGAGGGTCTTCATTTTTTTCTAATTTTAGGAACAATGCCATGGAGCTTTTTTTGGGGGTAGGGAAAGGGTGTATGTGCTAAATGAGTAAATTGTTTTGGGAAACAAGGATATTTTAATAAAACCCACCCTTCTAATCTATGAATCCATTTTTATGAAGTTTTCCTTGAGTCCTTTAGTTAAAGCTCTGTAATTTTAATTTTTACGTGTATGTATGTGTGGGGTATGCGTGTGTGTATGTATGTTTGTATGTTTGTGGGTGTATTTCTATGTGTGTGTGAGTATTCATGTGTGAGTACATGCATGTAGAGGCCTGAGGCTGCTGTCAGGAATCATCCTTGATCACTTTCCACCTTATTCCTTGATGTTAGGTCTCTTAATCAAACTCAGAGCTACAGATAGGGCTGCATTCTATGGAGAATTACTTCTGCCTTCTGTGGATGGAATTACAGGTGGACCACCACATCCACCCAGCATTTAATGTGGGTTTTGAGGTTCTGAACTCCTTTCTTCTTGCTTACACAGAATCACCATAATCATTAAGCTATCTCCCTGGTCCTCTATAATTTTCATGCTAAAGGTCTTTCACATCTTGTTTAAGTTTATTCTAAGTATTTTACTTTTTTGAATGTGGTGATAATGAATGGGGTTGCTTTCACAATTTACTTCTCCAAAATCTCATCATTGATACATAAAAATTGTTACTCACTTTTGTATGTTGATTTTGTATTCTGAACCCCCACCTAATTTATTAATTCTTATCATCTCTATTGGCTTTATGTATTTCTTTATAGTTTTTTGATGGAGACTTCAGGCTTTTCTACATATAGAATCCTATCATTTGCAAATGATAATCTGATAATGATAATAATGATGCTCGGGAATCTGACATCCAACAGTAAGAAGTGTGGACTGCCCACCATGGGTGGGATTTCCCTGGCTCCCAATGTGGCTGCATTTCGGGGTAGGACCCTCAAGAATAAAAGGGAAGCGGAAATGATGCTCTGATGGCTAATTCTAATCAGTGGTTGGTTGGGTTAAGAGATGGCCTGGAGAGCAGTAAAAATACCCCTTGGGGTGTGTCTGTGAGTCATCTCCAGGGGTGCTTAGAACAAGGGGGCTTGGAGCCAATGGACCGATTAACTTCTTGGTAGATTTATATTACAGTGGGATTACTGGGAGGCAGTGAGAGGGAGGAGGTGTGACCTAGCTGGGGGGCAAGTCACTGGGGCTGTGTCCTTGTGGGGGGTGAGGGGACAGGTCCTTGGGGCGGGATCTTGCCCTGGATCCTCCTGTACCCCCTTTTCTGTTTCTATTTGTCATGCTGTGAATTGCTCAAATTTTCCCCATCACGATGAACTGATACCCCTGAAACCAGGAGCCAAAACAGCTGCACCCCTTGTATAGTTGTCTGGGAATCTGGTCACAACATTGAGTAAGTCGAATAAATTGCTCACACAGACTTCCAAAGTGGGACCTGATATGCTTCATTTCTTTTAACTTTATTCATTTATTTTGTGTGTGTATGTGTATGTGTGTGTGTGTGTGTGTGTGTGTGTGTGTGTGTGTGTGTGCGCGCGCGCGTGTGTGTGGTCCCTGTGAAGAGTGATTTTGGGAATCATCCTGGATTGCTTTACCTCCTTTTTGCTTCACTCTGGGATTTCCCAGGCTCCACCTACCAGGGCCAGAAGTGCAAGCAGCTGCCCTTTCCCACTGGGGTTTTTATGTGCGACCAGGGATCTGAACTCAGGACTTTCTGCTTGCGAGGCAGAGTCTTAACCCCTAGCCATCTCTCCAGCCCTAAGTTTCATTTCTTATGCAAAGAAACTCCTGTCAGTCCTTGGAGGGCATAGCAAGAAGTGGGCGTGGAAGAGCCCTTTTAGTTTAGAAACAGAATCATCCAGAAAGTTGATCTTGTACTTTCTAACCTATAGAATGGCCAGAAAATAAGGGTCTGATGTGTAAGGCAACTAGTCTGCAGTACTTTAACAGACCCAGCGAGCTGTCATACAAGCCTCAATACCCTGACTCTTACTAGAGTGTTGGGTCCCAGCACATGAGTAACTGGTCCCTTAAGGGACATCTTCCTTTCCCTCTTTCAACAATTGAACAGATTTGAATGGACGGGAAGAGCCATCGCACAATCGCCTGGTGATTAGCTTCCTTGTGGAGCCCAGAGAGAATTGCTAGGAAGAAAATTGGCAAATTCTTTTCATTCTTAATAAAACCTAACATTATCTTGCTAATGTCTGATATTAAGAGTTCAAAGTCATCCCTACACCATTGATCTTCAAAGGAGGAGATCTCCTCATTTATTTGGCAGGGCCCAAAAAGAGATGGATGAGGCTCTGTGTTTGCAAGGTGGCACTTCCCTGTCCCCACCTTGGCCACCTGGCTCTTTTGAATCTCTGCGTTCCATTGTAGTGGTTCATCGCCCCGATGTGCTGGACCCACTGAGGGGGCAAGGACCTCCCTCGGGCTGGTGGGCACCTCGTTTCCACCTCTGGTCAGAAGAAAAAGCAGAGCTGATCAAGGGACGGTGCCCAGAATTCTCAGCCTCTCAGAAAGCTCCGTGTTTCCAGGGTCGTGATGTCTTCTTTTCCTTCCTGGGGTGGGGGTGGGGGATCCTCTCCCAATAAAAATGAGTCTTCAGCCTCTCTGGAGGCCCTATAAATCGATTTCGACTCTTGTCCATTTCAGGTCCCTTCGGTGAGAGGAACCCACATAAATCTCCCTCGGTCCGGGAGCGTTTCAAATGGCAACCGTCAGGGTATAGGTTTAACGAAAGCCATAAATAAAGCTTGAGAGATAATGGAAGTGTTTATAAGCATCTGTGGAATTCCACGCGAGAGCAGTGAGCCCAGTTCCGACGTCAAGGGACTGGCTGAGGTGTTTGTTAAGGGAGAGAAGATCCATCTTCATTCGGCCTCCGCTTGGCGGGGGAGGAGGGAGGTTAGGACTCGGAGAAGCCTCAGACCTGTGAGCGGCGCCCTGTGACCAGGTCCCTAGAGAGAGAGCTTGTCACTGTCAGGCAGGGCTGGTTCTGACTGGAGCCTGCCCTGTGCATTGAAACCACGGATCAGGGCTTGGCGTCACCCACATAAGGCCTGGGACCAGGGGACGCTCCAGCCCAGCCCCAGGACTGTGTCTCTGGCCTCATCTCCTGCCCAGGAAGCATGAGCGGAGTGCCTGGTGACTTGGTCCAATGCTAGGGCAAGTCATCCTTGTGGAAACCAATTTCTTTCTGGGGTTCTTGTGTCCCGGAGTCAAAGATTGAAACTGGAACACACGGACGGGTTAGAGCAGAAATTTTATGGAAAACGGAGAGAAAAGGGAAGAAATTCTTGGACATTGGTCTTCGAGGGACAAGGAGGAAGCCATGGTTTAACCTTAAGGTGGGAGCAGCATTAGAACAGAGGAGACAGCTGAAGGTCAGACCAAATGGGCAGGTGGTCGGCACTGACGGCATGGCAAGAGGAGAGACCCCCATGTCCGTGACCATGTAGTGGGACAGCCAGAAGCAGACAGGACAGATGAGGCTAAGGAGTAACCCAGGAGTTACTAGGGAAGGGAGGTGGTGAAGACTGGAGGTCAGGCCTTCCCGACTACACTAGCCGTCCAGGGGAACTCGTTCTATGCCTTGGACGGTGGAGGGAAGTATGGATCTCAGGTCTCGGCTCTGTCCTTCTCCATAGCTACATCGGCTTCCTCACCAGGTCGTTGCTGAGTTCTCTGGCCCAGGATGGCAGACTGGTGCAGTGTGGGCAAAGGCATCATGTGCCAAGTCTTCCCTCTGCCTCCTCCAGTAGTGCCCTCTGTTGGGAAATCATATATACGTTGGACAAACCCACAGTAAGTATATGTATACACACACACACACACACACACATACATATATATAAATATATATATATAAAGTATATATATTCTTTCAATAAGAATTTCTGGTGCATTGGGTTGTATGGTAGATGTGCAACAAACAAGGACTGTGGGAAGGTTTCTTCTGAGACATTCCAAGGGGGCCCCACAAGGGTGCGATTGGCAGGTGGGGCTCCCTAGAGAAGGCATCCATGGGCGGGGTCCTCAGAGAGAGGCGGGACCGAGGGAGATCAGGCGGCCTGCAGGTTGCGGGTGCCCGTGAGCGTGGGGGGTGACGTGGTCAGCAAGTAGGCCTCTGTTCTGGGTGGTGGGTCCTGCAGGGTGGGCCTGCTCTGAGCGTGGCTTCTGCTGAGGTGTGTGGCCGTAGCTATTAGATGCCAGCTGCGGGTCTTTGCTTGCAGAGTTCAGACCGTTGGGGCTGGGGGAACAGCAGGGGGTAAAGCAGGGGGAGCAGCGGGGTGGGGGGAGGGTTGGGGTGGCCTGGGAGGGCCGGTGCTCTCTCGGGCCACCTCAAGCCCTGTGTTCCCCTAGGATGTCGTGGCTTCGTGAGTTCTAATCCCCAGCAACCCTGTATCTTCTACCAGGAAAATCGGGGTCACAGGGTGGGCCTGGCCTCTCTCCTCTCTCTCACTTTCTCTTTCTTTCTTTAGATGGAGCCTTCTTTTTCTAATTCTATTTTATTCTGCATATGTAGTTGTGTGTCAGAGGACACTGTGTGTGCGCCTGTGGAGGCCCAAGGGTGACTTTGGGAATCACCCTAGTTTGCTTCTACCTTCTTATTTCTTTGCTCTGGGATTTCCCAGGCTCCACCTTCCAGGGATGGAAGTGTAAGCTGATGCCATTTCTGCCTGGCGTTTTTATGTAGGATCTGGGATCTGAACTGAGGACCATCTGCTTGCGGGGCAGAGGCTTAACCCCTGGGCCATCTCTCCAGCCCTGTCCTCCGTCTCCTGCCCCGATGTCTATTCGTCTCCCGGAGCAGCCCGGGTTCCCTGAGGCAGCTTTCCATACAGTTCCCATGGGGTATGCAGTGAGCTCCTATGAACCAGACTGTCAGAAACACTGGAAGATGCTCCGTTACATTTGCATTTCGAGCAAATGATGAATAATGGTTTTGGATACACATGTCTTAAATACTGCATGCTATATTTGAGGAATTGAAACAAAAATTGGTATTTATCTGAGATTCCAGTATAGCTAGATTTTTTTACTTTTTAATTTCTATTTTAACATCTTATTTGAGAGAGGGAGGTTGTCATAGTTGGGCACAGGTATCGACTTGACTGTTGAGGGTTTGAGCTCTGGGGACATTTGTGGAGAATTGGTGGTTGAGTTGGGCCCAGAGCAAACCTGCAGGAGATTGTCTAGCTGATGGGGAAGGCCCAGCCCATGGAAGTGGGACTAGACCCTGAATAGGTGAATAAAATACAGAGAGCTGGTTGAGGAAGTTGGCATCCTTTTGTACACTTGGCCAGACATGCTGGTCTGGCAAGTAAGGACTGTCCATCTCTCAGCCGTTATGTGCTGATGGTGTGTCCAGTTCCCTCGGCCCTGGTGTTGGTGTGTGCTCTCCCGTCAAGCTGGACTGAGAACTGAAACCAGACTGTCATAAGAAAGTAAATTCCTTGTTCCCTTAAGCCGTATGATGGTCATTTATCAGCAACCATGCAGGCAAACTGCAACAGAATTTGGTTCCCAGGAAGTGGGGTGTTGCTGATAAATCTGACTATGTGGATTTTGTGGTTTTTGAACGGTTCTGCTGGACAAAGTTGGAAATGCTTGAGAATTTTCACTCTGTGGATTTACAAATACCGTTCTTCAGAGTTTAGTGGACCAATTGCTGAGAGATTGTTTGGGCCCAATTTGTGATGAGAGGAACAAGGACTTAGGTAAAGTTGAATTTAGAGACAATGGACTGGTTTGCTTGACTGAGGAGAGCTGTGCTGGTGGCTGTGAAGCTCTGGATGAGGGAAGGGCAGGCAGCAGAACAGCTGCCATTGTTGGAGAAATGAACAGCAGTGAAGGAAACCTAGTGACTTGCACTGTGACGGTGGAGGAGGTGAAAACCACTGTATGGGAACTTCGTGGTTTGAAAACCCAGATTCCTTCAGCGGCCAAAAGCCCCAGTATAAGCCCGTTTCTTGCCCTTTGGAAGTTAGCTGCCTGGAATATGCTTTTCAGCATCAGAGCACATGATTTGGTGCAGCTGTAGCTCCCAATGGACCAAGCTACGTTTCAAACTTGCTTCAGACCTGGCAGCGTCCCTCAGGTGATACTGGTTTGGGCGAACTACTGAGGGGGTTCGTGGAGCAGCCAAAGCTGGCACCAAGTGGCAGCGCAGAGTTCCTGCAAGAGATGGCGAAGCTTAAAGCTGCAGAGGAGAACCCAGAGTTGTGTTTGAGATGCCAGAACTGTGGGACTGCTGCTGAGGACGACTGCGAGTGGAGATTCAGCCTGGTTCAGAGGAACTCTGCTTTACAACTTTGAGCTGCAAACAGGGAGTGGGAATTCCTGAAATCTTTGAGCCGCCTGATTACATGATGAAGCAACAGAAGATGGACATTGAAGTACGGATGCGGTAATTTGCTGGACTTTGATCTTAATTTAAATGTTTTCTTATTGTATCAAGATCCTTCTGTTTTAATGTTTTAAAGTATTTAACTTATTCTGATTTAATACCCTTTTAAAGTTAAACTTTGAATTTTTAAAATGTTAGAGCTGAAGTTTTAATGAGAACATTTTAAATTTACCCATGGAATGTATTTATGTTCTTTAACATCTGTGGGGACAAGGAAAGGTTACAGTTTAAAAGTGTTATTGTTTTTGTGTCGAGTTGACAAGGGGTGGAGTGTCATAGTTTAGCACAGGTGTCAACTTGACTGTTGGGTTTGAGCTCTGGGCACAGTTGTAGAGAATTGATGGTTAAGCCCAGAGCAAACCTGAAGGAGATTGTCTGGCTGCTGGGGAACCCAGCCCATGGTGGGTGGGATTAGGCCCTGGATAAATCACAGAGAGCTGGTTGAGAGAGTGGGCATCCTTCTGTTCATAGGCCAGACATGCTGGTCTGGCAAGTAAGGATTGTCCATCTCTCAGCTGTTGTGTGGTGATGGTGTGGCCAGTTCCCTCGGCCCTGGTGTTGGTGTGTGCTCTCCCATCAAGCTGGACTATGAACTGTGACCAGACTGTCGTAAGAAAGTAAACTTGTTCCCTTAAGCTGTGTGATGGTCATTTATCAGCAACCACGCAGGCGGCTGCGACAGACGGTCAGAAGCCTGGGTTCCGCATCAAATGCTCTTGCATTTGAACACAGCCACTCTCACTTCCTAAGCGGGCACCCCCAAACAAGTCATCGCCCCCTCTGAGCCTCAGGTTTCTTACCTGTGAAGTGGGAATGTTGGTTAGTCCATCATCCCCCAGTGAGAAGTCGGCAAATGAGATGCTGGAATTCAGCTAGCATGTAGCCTGAACCTTAGATTCAACAGTGACAGCTGTCAATCTTCCGCTGCTGTCCTTGGTTCCTGAGAGGACCACACATGTCCTCTGTCCCCGCCTTGGAGGTTCTTTCTGCCCCTTTCATCTCCACCTCCTCTCCTTGAGACGCCTAGGCCTTGTGCATCTGCCCATCTTCCAAACCCAGGGTCGTTTCTGCTGGCCCTGGCCCACCTCCATCCTTGCCTGGAACATCTCTTTGCATGCGGCGTGGTTTATGTCCCTGAAGACAGGGCCGGGTAGCAAATCCTTTGGTGGAGTTGATAATGGGACATAGATCATTACAGATGGGACCGGGGCTTCACAAAATATTTTAGGAGGTAGATAAATTAGATCATGAAAAGTGCATAAGGGACATCAATTATGCAGGAGCCCGGAGAATGATTATAAAGTGATCCGGCCTCAGTTTTCGCCCATGAAACATTTAAACATTTAGCCATCCCGTCGCCCGCTCCTTCCTTATTTCAAGAGAGCAGGCCGGCCCGGAGGCAGCCCTAGCCTCGGGATGCCGGGCAGTGTGTAACTGCTAGCTTCAGCTGTGGCACTTGGAGAAGGACGGGAAGTATAGGAAATTGGAAGTTGGGTTGGGTGGGTGTGAGGGAGGACCTGGAGACTCGGGGAGTAAAGGGAGCATGCCGGGGGTTCTCCTGGATAGAGAGGGGCCATGTTAAAACATCTGGTGGAATAGTGAGGGGCGTGGTGACTCTCTTGTGGGAGGGGCCAGTCTATGGTGGGTGGGACCATTCTGTGGACAGATGGCGTGGTGCGAGCGGGCATTCTGGCAAGAGATAAAGTATGTTCCTCGCGCGCCTCTTGTGAGTTGGTGTGGCCAGTTCCCTCAGCTCCTGATTTCAGTGTGAACCATGGCCAGAGGGCTAAGCAGGGTCCAGCCTCAGGGTTTTGGGGATCACCATGGGGCTCTGACAGAAGGGGTGGTGATCTCAATCTTTGCACAAGCAATCGACGTCATCTTTCTCCCCTGGGCTTCAGCAGCCACGCCCACTCCTGACATGACCGTGTGACCTCTCTCTTTCTCTCTCTCTCTCGCTCTCTCTCTCTCTCTCTCTCAGGATCTTGCCAGCGTGTCTCGCGTCTACCTGAACCATCTTGCCACGTTTCCAGAAGGTAGGATCCTTCTTCTTCCTCTTCTCCGAGTGGCATTAAACCGAGTCTGACAAGTCTGCCCCGGAGCCTCTTGGAGGCAGGTGAGGACATGGCGTGTCGACAAGCTTCCCGTATCTCCATCCCTAGGCCTCTGCCTGTGGTCTGTCTGGTAACTTGGCGGGTGCATTTCACCTGCAGTTGGTCTCTTGGCTCTACAGCGCTTCCCTGTCCCATGGGGGCACAGCTGCAACAGCTGGGGGAAGCCATAGGGGAAGTGCCAGCGGGGACAGCTTGACTTCTGAGCGAGAGCCAGGGTGGTTGGGAGACCCCGTGAGCTGGGGGAGCCCAGACCTTTGCAAGAGGGAGGCAGAGCTGGTGATGGGCACACACTATGCTGGGGCAGGCTCCGCCCCTTCTCTGACAGGAGTATGTTCCTCACCTGCGTACCGTCTCCCAGCCCTACCTCTGGGGCGTCCATCTTTCCTCCCCCAAAGTCGCCATGTCGCTGGGTGTTCTTTAAATCTGCCAAGCTGCTAGGTGAGAACAAAGCTTTTTTTTTTTTCTTGGCGTGGAGGAAAAGGTGACAGGGCTAATTAATGTATCGCAGGCTGGGACTGCGGATAGAGAATGTGCCCCCCCTGCCGTGTGACCTTGGATGAGGGTCTTCAGGCCTCAGTATTCAAGCTGCCGGGTGGGGAGGCCGGCGATGCCCAGCCCACACTGGCAGAGACAGGGGGTGTGAGAGCAGCAGGCTTCGGAAAGTGTGTATCATGGGATGGGGTCATGGGTGGGGGGACTCCAGAGGGGGTGACCTTCGCATGATGGGGGACGTCTTCCCCAGTTTCTCTTCATGATACTGGTAAATACAGCTCACACCCTAGGGGAGCAAAGGGTTTTATTCTTGCCTGTGATTCTCAGCTCGGCAGAACTGAGCATTCACAACACCAGGGAACTGGCCACGTCACAGCCACAGGATACCGGAGAGACGCGACTTCTTGCCAGAGCACTGAGCCAGCTCTCTCTAGCTTCTCCATTGCCCAGGGAATGGTCCCTCCACCATGGGCGGGTCCCCCACGTAGCTGTACTCTCCCACAGGCTTGCTCTAGGGCCTTAGCTACTAAGTCTTCACAGATATGCACAAAGGCTCAGCCCTCAATGGACAAGTTCACACCTGTATCTAAACTGGTACAGAACCCATTACTTAATAGGCCTCTTTACTTCGTGGTCAGGAAGAGGGGAAGAAGGGGAGGAAGAAGAGACTTGGGCATCCCAATCCCCTTCCAGGTCAGGCTCCTGTGACTTAAATCCTTCCAGAAGGCTCCATCTCTTGCAAGTCCTACTGCCTCCTGCTCTCAGCCTTGCAGTCTTCGGCGTGTGAGTGGGTTGTGCTGCGAGTGTGGAGGGGCGGTTATTATAGAGTGGTGAATGGATGCTACGGCCCAGTGTTTCCTGGCTCAGCTTCCCCGACGGGGTCAAGGAGTGAAAAGTTTTCCCATTTCTTTCCCCACGAGGGCCCAACCTCACGCCCGCCGTGGCTTCTTGGGGTGCTCTTATGACTGGGCACAGGATGATGAGACGGGCGGGCCCGGCACCTGCCCGTGGGCTGTGTTATCCCAGGTCGCAGGCTCTGGATGCTGGTGCCCCAGGGCGGTGTGTTTGGCTCCTTGCACATCTTTGTAACTAGAGAGGGATGGAAGCCTCTCATCCGAGCTGGAAGATCGCAGGCTCCTGGTGAAGAGGGGGGAGATCTATGATGGCCCCCTTAGATCAGGATCTGTTTCTGGCCGTGTGCTGTGCCTAGAGGTAACAGAAAACATCGAATTCTCCTGTAACCCCGACAGAAAACACAGCATACGCCTGAAACCCCAGGCAGGAGGCAGAGGCAGGAAGGTTATGAATTTGAGACCAGCCCGGAGTCTGTACCAAGATCCTGTCTCGAAACAAGAGAGGAGGAAAAAGGAAGGATGAACACGGTCCCCTGCTTTGCACCCCACGATCGCGGACCAAGATCGCGGAAGGCCGGGTAGAAGGGGAGTCCTAGGTGGAAGGACAAGGACACCTTCAGTGCAGGAGGGACGGATACAGTTCCTTTTCTCTTGCCACCGAGAGACGACACTGGTACCCAACTGAGGGGAGAAAGGAAGATTGACTCGGCTTCGGATTCCAGGGGGACACGGGGGGGGGGGGGGGGCGACAGCGTCCATGACAGCGGAAGGCACGGCTGGAGGCAGAAGCGGGAGGCTGATTCCGACCACGGCAGCCATCACGGAGGGAGAGAGAACAAGCTGGAAAGAAGCAGCGCTGGGCTACTAAACCTCAAGGCCCTGTGCGTACCTCCCCCCCCCACCGTGGAGCTCCACCTCCTGAAGCGCACATGCGCCTGTGGAGGTGCAACTCACAGCAAACCATGACGGGGTGACTGAAGTACCGAGGCGGGGTAGTGGCTCAGAAGACCGTTCATTCGTTCGTTCATTCGTTCGTTCATTCGTTCGTTCATGTGTATGTGTGTGTGTGCATGTGTGCATGGCGTGCATGTGTGTGTGTGTGTGTGTGATAGGGTAACTAATGCCCATGGGCCCAAGGGTGACTTTGGGAATCACCCTGAATTGCTCCACTTCCTCTTTTGCTTTGCTCTGGGGTTCCCAGGCCCTGCCTTCCAGGGCTGGAGTTAGGCTGCCGCCATTTCAGCCTGGTATTTTTGCATGGGATCTGGGATCTGAATTCAGGTCCTTCTGCTTTCAAGGCAGTCTTAACTTCTGAGCCATCGCCGCTAGTCCTACATTTTTTTTTTAAACCGACAACATCAGAATTACTAAAAAAAGTTTTTCCCAATGTGTGGGAATGACTGATGTCTGATTTTAATGGATTTTTCAGGGCCAGTGAGATAGCTCAGCAGGTGAGGCACCTGTTTGCAAACTTGGTGACCTGAGTTCACTCCTGGAAGTCCACATGGTGGAAGGAAAGAACTGACTTCTGAAAGGTGTCTTCTGACCTCCATCTGCGTACATGATGTGCGCGCATGTTCCCTCTCTCTCTCCTCTCCTCTTTCTTTCTCACCCCTAAATAAATAAGATGAATGGATTTTTTTAGATGACTAGCAAGGCTAAACATTTTCCTGTCTAAGCCTTTCGACAGTGTGGGGGTGGGTAAGCGCCAGCCTGTTATTTCCACTGCCTTTGTGAGTAATTTGTTGACCGTGTTGGCTCCTGCTTTGAATAAACCCAGCTGAGTTTTGCAGAGACTGATGTGCAAATTCAAGAAAATGCTCTGTCCCTAATCAAATTTCTTGTATTATGAATGGT